>WOVY01010095.1:0-91217 GCA_013436015.1 Rhipicephalus annulatus | reverse complement strand
CTCATCATCATTCACTTCGTGGATATGGCGGCACTTTTTTTCGCCCTCCCTGTCCCTAAACCCCAGTGCTTTGAAAAACTCTGCGTCATCATCCTGAACTATAAGGTGAAGCCCTTTACAGAACTTATCAAGTTTTCGACAGTTTCCTCCTCCTCTCACATGCACTGCATAACTGTCTACCCTTCGTATTGGGCCCGATATGTCTTGGTTAGAAATGCTCCCGTCCTAACCTCAAACAGTAGTGACTACTCCGAGTATTATCATAGATTCTTTCCTTGTCAATTTCCTGCTTAAAAGTTCGATATATGTCTAGTGCGGACTTCTTAATCATGCCTATTCTCCACATGTCCAGTCTCTGTTTCCTTCACTTTCTAACCGATTTCTTGTTTGTTTGGTTTGGCCACCTGCTGTTTTTAAGGTATTTACCAGTCAATTTCCTAGTTCGCTCCTCCATTTTGTATCGACATTCTTCATATACAAGTAGCTGAAAACCTTCCTGTCATAACGCTCCTCCCCCATTTCTCTCAATCGCTTCTCAAATTATGTCTTGCTGCTAGGTTTCCGTGCCCTCAAATGATGCCCATCTCATTTCATCATATACTTCCTGATTTGGTGTATTCCCGTGAGCTCCTAAAGCAAGCCTACTTATTCCACGTTAATTAATTTCTAATGTTTGCTTGAACTTCTGATCTCATGCACAAGACCGCATTCCCGAACGTCAGACCAGGAATCATGACTCCTTCTATATTCCTCTCACAACATCATACCTATTGTATTTCCACAGTGCCCTGTTTTTTCATCACCACTACATTTATGTTACCTTTAGTCACGTATATTTTCGTGTTCCCTTAGGTACTTGGCCACATTGCTTATCCCTACGTCCAGAATATTTGTATTTATCTGTTATCTCTAGCGTGACCTCCTGTATTTTAAGCTCACTACCTTCATGTCATTAAAAATCATGACTGCTGATTTTTCCTTACTGAATCTGAAATCTAACCTGTCTCCCTCCTTACCGCAGATGTCCATAAATCTCTGCAAATCTTCCTTGTTGTCGGCCATTAGCACTATATCATCTGCGTACATCAATGCTGGTAGTGCCTGTTCAATGAGTTTTTCTTGTTTGACGAAAGAGAGGTGAAGCCCAATCCACTTCCCTCTAATTTGGCTTCTAATCCTCATAGGTTCATCATGAATAACAAGGGTGACATAGGACACCCCTGCCAAGCCCCCCGTTTTACCTTCTGCAGGCTTGGATACCTGTTTTTCGCACTTTATAACTGCCTTGTTACCTTTTATAGATATCCTTTAAAAGATTGGTGACTCCATCTTCAACACGTAGTGTGTTCAGTATTCCCCACAAGTCCTCTTGAACCACGCTATCGTACGCTCCCTTGATATCCAAACATGCTAGCCATAGGGGCCTGTGTTGCTTTTCTGCTATTTCGATGCACTGCGTTAGTGAGAACAGATTGTCTTCCAACCTCCTGTGTTTCCGAAACCCATTCTGCAGTTCCCCCAGCACTCCTCATCCTCTATCCATGCCTGCAGTCTTTCCTTTATAATCTGCATCGCCAGCCCGTAGACCACTGATGTCACTGTTATTGGACGGTAGTCGTTTATGCCAGCTTTGTCCCCCTTTCCTTTATAGATCATGCTCATCCTGCTACGTTCCCATCCATCGGGGACTTCACCATCAATTATTATTTTGCTCACTGCCTCTCTCAAAGCCTGCATAGACTTCGGAACTAATGTCTTTATCAGCATAAATGGAATGTCATCTGGGCCTGTTTATGTACTACTAGGCATTCTCAACCCTTTCCCACTCTCGTTGTGAAAATAAAGCCATTGCGCTCCTTGATTCATTCTTGTCTATTGTGGTGCATAAAGCACTTCTTTGTTGGAATTTTTTCTGTCACCCTTGTTCTTATATATTCAATAGCTTCGTCCCCTTCTAGCCTAGCACCTTGAGCTGTAGTTATAAACCTCTGCTCTAGGCTTGTCTCATTTCTTAGGGAGTTTAGATTGTTCCGAAATTTCGCAGATGCCTTTCTATCTTTTTTATGTCTTCTGCCAGCCACTGAGCTCCCTTTTTTCTAATCTTTTCACTGATCCGAAGGGATGCATCTCTTCTACAGCTTAGTAAGATTCCCCAGTTTCTTTCAACATCAATCTGCCGGTTCACGCCGCTGCTTAGCATGTCTGTGTTCTCTAGCGGCTTTCTAGCATTTTGCTATGGCTATCTTAATTTCCTCATCCCACGAACTTTGGGGTTTGTGTCTGCTTTCCGGGGTGACTTGTCACGTGCCTTATCAAGCTCTAGCTCAGTCTAATTAGATTCGTGTATGTCCACACTGTTTTATCATTCGCAGTGATTACTTTCTCAATTTGTGTAGTAGCAATATATGTTTGCGTTTCTGAATAAAGATTTTCCTGTATATGCTCATCTTGTTTCCTTCCCACTTGCACTGCTCTTCCAAAACATAGCTTGATACGTTTGTGATCAGTACCGAGACTTCTAGAGCCACCTTCATCCATGTGCATTTTCTTGAGCTTATCATGTACTTATGTGACATCAGTGCGTAATCTATCGTCGACTGGAGCCTTCCTACCTCACATGTTATTTGCCCTTCACACTTCTCGGTACTGTTTCAAATGATCAAATCATTGTCCTGGACATGTAGCGGCGTCCCGCGGCGATCTCTGTAAGGACAGAGCGCGCCATGTTCAAATCAGCTAGTGACTGACGACGGGGTCGTTGACGTGTGGTTTTTGGGCATATAACGCGATTTGTCGAGAGAAGAGAAAGCAATTTTTGGCTGATTTTGATAATATAATATGATTTACTGGCCGCGTGCAATGCTGTAATATTTGGGTCACGTGTTGTAGAGAGCCTCTACTACCGATTGGCAGCATTTTTTGACCATGCTGAAAAAGTGTTGCAGGGCCCGTTTAGGAAACTCTAATAGCATTTCTCGTCTTCACAGCCAATTCCGGAGAGAAGTGGAAACATATAGTTACTGTTTAGTTCTCTTGGAATTGATTAATTAAGAATTTTTTTTAATTTCCTTTTTACTTAACAACTGAAGGCCACTTTTTTATATAGCGAACTTGTTATACGCCACTAATTATGACGAGCCTATAGTTCTCAATAATCAAAATTTTCGCGTGTAGTTTAGGAGAATAATCACAGATTTTTCAAGCTACTACGCTTGAGAAACCGAAACGGAACGCCCCGGGTGCACTGGCAGGGTGGCCTCTGTGATTGATTGATTGATTGATTGATATGTGGGGCTTACCAACTAAAAACCGCCATATGGTTATGAGAGACGACGTAGTGGAGGGCTCCACATATTTCGACCACCTGGGGTTCGTTAACCTGCACCAAAATCTGAGCCCACGGGCCTCCAGAATTTTCGCCTCCATCTAAAGTGCAGCCGCTGCAGCCAGGATTCGATCCCGCGACCTGAGTGTGGTCCCTGTGCGGCGGTTTTCCCCACCATACGTTGTACCCGCGGGTAGAACGTACACTGGGCTCGTGGATCATATCAATTTCGAGTTTATACGGGACAGGACGGATGCGGCACCGGTGATGCAAGAACACGTAGAGGCTATTGTGATAATTGTTATCGTAATCCAAGATACAGAACCAAACAAGTTGCGCAAAGATATGAAAATTTTCAAGATCGCAGTACCAACGGAAGAACGTGAAACAGTGCTCTTGAGACCCGCTGTATGAATGGTGTTCGAAGTCACAAACTGTGTTGACACTAAGTGGAAATGAAAAGGTTCCAAAACTCAAGCGAAATGTAGCAAAAATCAACTCCGTCGTTTATTATTATTGTTGCCAAATTTGTAGTCAAATAGAACATGTGGTGTTATGAATGGGTTATTTACTATTCCTGAATAAATAAAAACATTTAAAATACTTTAAAGCAGAAACCTAAAAACAGGCAGCCATGGCGCCAAGTGGAAATTTTCGTCCCCAAATGGGTCGAAAAGTAGCCCATTTGGCACGAAACAGCCATGAACAGCAAGAACGCTGTTTTCTTTCTTTCGCTACCGTTCTGTTCTGCAGTTGGCCTAAAGTGGCACTCGATATCTGTATTTCATTGTTAAGTGACAGGCAGCCTATAAGCAGATATTGTATGACCTTAGTCCTCCACAAACGTGTCACAAGGGCACTAACCATTTTGCCGCTAGCCATGCAGTGGGCACATTCAAGGCGGCACCCTACCGTTAGGCACAGAAAACAGTTTCTTACATTGAGAAAAGCCTGGGGGCCGTGAAGGTTCGAACGGAATAAATTAGTGGCCAAGGGAGTGCAGTCACCTGTTTCCTCATTGCGGTGCCTCATTTATGTGCTAGAGTACTTCTAAGAGCAGGCCGGTGGTTTGACGGTGCCGAATTTGGCCTTGACAGCGGTACAGCCACGTGGTGAACTTATTCACGATTTGAATACGCTGCTTAGTGGTTTCTGTATGCCGATGAAGCAGCGATGACGTGACCAGCGAAAAATTTCGCTTTTTACTTTTCCGAAACGCCGTGTTCGGACTGCTCATCCGGGTACTATACCGTGTGAAGACTTTGGAGCAGGCTTCACTGCGGTGCTTCAAGAGCCACCTTCAATTATATATGGCCCAATGTTTATATCATTGACATATTGTTGGTTCTTAATGTAAGCTGTCAGCACGGCCTTCATATATATTAAGCCAACTTTGATCACGATGTCAGGATGCGTTGAACAATATGCCGGTTTTCTATGCCAATTTTTAGATTTCATGGCGCGGAAGGGGCTGCTTAGAGTAACTCTCAAGATGATACGTTCATGTGCAGAATGACAGCATGTTCTGACATACGTGATCCAGGGTCCACCGTTCCGGAACTAGACGTTGCTTATTTACAGTCACCCAAATGATGCGCAGCGGCGACGTTTCTGTGTATCAGCACGGTACTATGCTACGACATTCCGAAAAACTTTTCATCCCATGCGTCATGTGGGTATGCATTAGAACTCACTCTATCTAGAACTTAATTCAATGATTCGTTGAAGCTATACAGAAATAATTGTTGCTCGCGAATAATGCTTAAAAACGGCACATTCTACTGCTAGAGAATTTAGATGCGAAGCAGCGGGCGCTAACGCTTATACGCTGGTGGTGGTGTTGACGCGAGCGCTAAGTGCGGCGTTGCGCTGAAAAAAAAACAACTGATTCATGATTGATATGTGCATTTTAAAGTCCCAAAACCACCATATGATTAAGAGAGACGCCATAGGGGAGGACTCCCGAAATTCCGACCATCCGCGGTTATTTACCTAGAGAGAAACTGGAGCTGTTGCTCCAAGCGACCATCTAGGCGGCCCCAGGCCCAGGGCTTCCATTTGCCGGATACTCTATAAATTTATTTAATCATCAAAAATTTTAAGAATCAAACCAGTGCGAGTGGAGTTACAAAGATTCGTCACATGATGCAATTGCATTCTCTCCTCTCTCGTCCCGACGAAAGCGATGAAAGCCAAGGACGGAGGGATCGCAGGAGCAAATAAAATACGTCACAAGCGCCTCGTGACCTTGAGCCCTTTTCTTTTCTTCGAATGCGCCACTTCTTAGTGTGGTCGCGTGCACACGCGTGGACAAGTCACAGCCTCCCACGGCGATCTCTGCAAAGACCGAGCGGGCCACGTCCAAATCAGCCAATGGCTGATAGATAGGTTATTTACGAGTGCTTATTGAGCGTCTTCCGACATTTGTTCAAAAAAGGGAAGGCAATTTTCAGCTGACTTTGATAATTATTGTGAATTCCAGGCCACGTGCTGCGCTATAATATTTGGCTTGTGTGTTCTCGAGGGCCTCTACTACCGATTGACAGCGTTTTCTGACCATGCTCACAGAGCCCCATAAACACCTAAGGTCCCCTTTAAGGGAAGCCTGGGGCATACCAGCAGTGCATGTACCGACGCACCTTGCTGCTCGCGGAGGTGAGAGTTTCACGCGCTCGACAGCCCTATGATAACAGCGTACGAGCAATCAGTACTCTGCAGTTCTGGCGAAGAAGAGACAGACGGTGGCCACTTTTTCTCGGCGATGAACTTCAACAGCTACTACAACTGAACCCTACGCCGCGGGATCTAATTTGGGCCATGGCGACTGCATTGTGATAGAGGGGAAATGCTAGAGGTCTTGTTACTTACATATAAATGCACTTTAAAAATCCCAACTGGTAGTAAATTCTCAAAGCCCTCCACTGGGGCGTTCTTCATATTGGTGTCATGATTTTGAATGGGCTAAGCCCAGGAATAATATTATAGTTTTCATCCCGCGAGTGGCACAAATGCTCCAGGATACGCCGCGATATTCTTACGAATGCCACAGCGTGTCTAACACATGTAACAAATAGATATAAAAATATAGAGGAAAGACAGGGAAGTTCCCCATGTGACGAAGAGTTCTAGTGATCGATCTCAAGGTGTTCTTACAATTTATCAGATGGTGACTTATACATAAGCTGCGGTGATAAGTCAGCAAACTCACTCATTAGTCGATTCCCAATACTCACCCAGACTTATATCAAGCCATGATTTTTGTTAGAGTGAGTCTGGCTGTGTGAAACTTAAGTGAGCGGGAGTCAAGTGAGTCGGGTTGAAAAAAAATTACACCATCTACCGCTAAAGGAAAGCATGTGTAGACGCGAAGCAGCGGGCGATAACGCCTGCACTGGCGGCGCCGTTCACGCTGCACTCATCGAGGCGTTGCGCATGAGAGAAACGCGGGGAGGCGCAAAGTAAGCAGTGATGGACCGTTCTTTTCTACTTGAACATGCCAATCGCTGCTAATTGGCAATGAGTGACAGAAGGCTCCGATTGGACACAGAGACCCATAGTCTACATTTAGTTAACACGCACACTGCGGTTTTTTATTGTTCAACAAGGCACAGGAGAAACCTCCCACCGGTGCTATACCTAAGTGGTCCAGGTTCAGTGCCTTCATATACAATGGTTGTGCAACGCGAGTAGTTCGCTTTTAGATTTAGGCTTTTCGCAACTGTTACTTCTCAAAATGTCACTTAATGAATCTTTGCAAAGTACCGCGTTCACAAATTAGAAAAAAAATTATACATGACTTGCTGTATATAGCTCACAACAACACTGGACTTGTTCTAAACGCGTAAGGCACATATTTGTTTTTTTAAGAGTATGCCCAAATTAGTTGAAACACCCCGTTCACGTATTGCAAGCAGACTCGCTAGTATCTGCATTGAGCCCGGGTGAAGCCACAAGCGGTAACTTGTTTAGTAAACATGAACCGCCCTGCCACCTTAGTGAAGAGTGGCAACGTATATTGAACTTATCGTGACATTTATAGAGTCTAGAAACACCGACAAACCGTTCCACTTTAAGAAACTGGGAAATCTTCATCATTTTTTTGTGGACGGTTGATTACGTGCTGGATAACATACCCACGAGATATAATTTTTCTGTACCGGTAGACAGAAACGCATATCATGAAGCTGAAGTTGCTGGTCAAAGTATTCGCAGCTCGAATTACACTCCAGCGCCTCTAGCGCAGCTGCGTTACGCTCAACGCAGTAAAAAACGCGCTTAGGTGAACTAAACTTCCCGCATAAAAAAGCGGTAGGCTTGCACTACAAACTACCATATGGCACACAGCTATGCGGAAAACGGTGCGGAATTTTTGCACCATCCTTATCAGGAAATCGGCGATCCGATTTCTAGAACTCGCACGGCACTCTGATGAGGAACCTATGAAAAACAGTTATTAGAGTTACTATGTAACATGTAAAGAAACGCGGTAAAACATTAGGGTGCCTCAAAGCGCGCGAAGCGAGCATCGAGCCATTTTAGAAAACATGGATGAATAGCGTCATCTGTCGCCGTTGTTGCGAGGCGACCACATGACATCGCGTAAAACGCGCCTTTTACAAATACGAATGTACCGCTCAAGCGCTTGCAATGCTGGGTTCTCTTATTATATAGAAATAAAGCATGCCTTTTAAATACTACAAGACTTTAGAGAGCTTTGGAACATCGCGCACAAAGCTTTGCGTTGCGAATGTGTCGTGTGCAAACAATGCCCGCAAGCCTTGCGTATGGTGCCTATTGTCGCATAGTGTAACAAGTCAAGATTCGTTACGAAAATCATTCGGCATGTACGGAAGTTTTCTGCAAAGCAGGAAGGGATGAGATGGTTAGCCAACAAATCAGCACTGGTCTGATCAAATCAAGTTATTTATATAGTTGACGTCAAGCGATATTTTTTATGCAATGTTCTGAACGGTATTTTGTAAATATATTCAGCACTCAAATGTATTGCAGAGGTGGGCACATTTTACATGAAGCACGTGCAGTATTAGCCACGGGTGACTGCATCCCCACATAGAAACTGGCTCATTCGAGTTCCCCATTGAACTTTAAAAATGAGTATGAGAGCATTAAAAATTTAACTCTGGCATCAAACAAACTGTGCAATGAGAAAGCTTGCGATGTAATAACATCTATGTATTGGCTTTCCTTGACACATACACCTTATTTTCAATAGCAGCACTTCGTGTTGTATATTGCACGTACATGAGCATGGAAATAAATATTTTCTCTAATATGGGATTTCTTTTCTAGAAAGAAATGCGAACTTGAGGGGTATGGAAATATTTTAACGCAAAATAAGCCTTCCGTACAGTCAGTAATTCTTACGAACATGTTCACATTTAGCACAATACTACAAGTATAATGCACGGAGAGAACATTTTGGCAAAATATTCTGGAGGTAAATGGCGATAGAATTTGACTGATGCTGCTCAACTTTGAACAACTTACAAAACTGCTTTTACTTGATATGCGAACCTAACTTCCAGGGACACGAGAAAATATTTTTTTCAAGGAAACTTTTCTGACTAGTATCACTTAAACGCTAATCTGCGAATGTTTAGAAGTTACGACGTAACAAAAAGTTTCCTCTCCCTCATGTTCTTGTTTTGGTATATTTACTATTTCCAATTCCCTTCTGGCTATTCATTATAATATTTATTGTTCTGGATTAAAACAGCTAGCAATCCTTCATTCCAGTTACGATTCATGTGGTCTCAAACATGCGCCTAACTCGCTGGGAAGTTTGGCGTGGTTATATCCCCTATACAAACACAGAGTACAGCTCATGGGCAGCATGGCGTAAAGCGCTGCTGCCGTACTAGCCCGTTCTGCTTAGCTGCCTCTAGGGCATCCACATCAGTTTTGCAGGGATGCTTTCCCGAAGAAAAACATCTGGTGCCCTAAATAAGCCGAGTATGTCAACTACACCTCCAATACGACGCACATGATTCTTCGTAATGTTATCGAGATGGTCAACATATCATATCCAAATTATTATGTTTTGCCCCACCACGGTGGTCTAGTGGTTAAGGTACTCGGCTGCTGACCCGCACGTCGCGGGATCAAATCCCGGCTGTGGCGGCTGCATTTCCGATGGAGGCGGAAGTGTTGTAGGCCCGTGTACTCAGATTTGGGTGCACGTTAAAAAACCCCAGGAGGTCAAAATTTCCGCAGCCCTTCGCTACGGCGTCTCTCATAAACAAATAGTGGCTTTGGGACGTTAAACCGCACAAATTAATCAATCAATCAAAAATATTTATGTTTAACTGGTGTATATACAATGACAAGAGGTCAGGAACTGAGCAAGTTTTCAGTTTTTAAAGGGCTCTGCGATACCTTTTGGGGAAGGTAAGAAAACGCTGCGATCAGCAGTCGAAGCTTCCGAGAACACGTAAGCCAAGTACCATAACGCCGCAAGTTGCTTGTTATTTATAGTGAATTCTCTAAGTCAGCTGAAACTCAATGTCTCTTCTCTCTACAAAGGATGCTGCATAGTCTAAAATTGCTGCGTCACAAGACCAAAATCGCGCCATTAGTTGATGGGTGCATGGCGCGCTCGTGAGTTGCTGAGGGCGCCGTGGGAAGCCGTGACTTTTCCGCGCGTGCAAGCGCAATAACACTGAAGAGGCGCGCTTTCGAAAAAAAGAAGAAGTACTCAAGGTCACGAGGCGCAAATGAAGTATTTTTCTTCCCCATGCCATCCCTGCCTGTTTATAGCTTCAAGCGCTTTCCTCGGGATGAGAGAAGAAAGAAACAAAAATGGCAGATCCCACGTACAGTGGGAATGGATGATATGCGAAGCACGAGTGAGAAATGTTGATATGTCACTATAAAATCAGCACAGCGTTGCGAGGTGGAGGTAAATGATGCCGTACATGACTTGCGGGTCATGATTATTGTGTTTGGATGTGTCGCTTGCCTTCGTCATCTATTCACGTCATGTGATACCAACTTTGGTATATGTGGAGCTATAGCGAAATGGCCGCGAGCACGCTATGAGCATGGTATGTTGTGATGTTCTTACATGACACGCGTTTCAAGAATATCATGTTTCCACCAGTCATATATTTCGTCAGGTTTTGATGTCACGTAACCCCTAATTTGGTATATGTTGAGATAGCAAAATGGCCGCCAGCGCATCATGAAGGGCCCAATATACTCGAATGTAGCGTTGACACGCGCGCACGGTGGGCACAGCGACTCTACGTTAGCAAAACGCGAGCACTGTATAGTCTGACTTCGGCGCGACCAGCGTCCGTCGGTGCGGCCGACGACAACCGGCGCGAAATGCAGCATGTCGCATTTCGCGCCGATGCGTTACCCAGACAACACTGCGTCTCCCTCTTTTGTGACGGAGGGACACTGGACGCGTTGAAACACGCATTCGTCAAAGCAACGCAGCCCGGTGCGCGCCTGCGAGTATATGACAGGAATGGCGCCTGGCGTGGCAATGCCGGCGTGACGCGACGAAATGAACGCCGGCGAGCACGCACACCGCGTCATGCCGATACGTATTGGCGCCTTGACTGTGGCATGTAGTCATGTTCTCACATGACTTGCATATCATGATTATCATGTTTGCACCACTACATACCTTCGTCATCCATTGGAGTCACGTAATACCAAATTTCGTATAAATGTGAAGCTAGGGAATAGGCTGCCAGCGCATCGTGAGCGTGGAATGTTGTCAAGTTGTAACATGATACGCATCTCATGTTTATCATGTTTGCACTACTATCATACTTTCGTCAACCAGTCACGTACCGTAATACCAAATTTGGCGTATATGACGCTAGCGAAACCGCCGCGAGCGCATCATGAGCGTGGCATGTAGTCCTGTTGTTACATGACACGCATCTTATGATTATCATGTTTGCACCAGTGAATAGATGACCTTCGTCATTAATTCACGTACTGTAATACCCAATTTGGTATATGTGACGCTAGCGAAACGGCCGCGAACGCATCACGAGCGCGGCATGTAGTCATGTTGTTACATGACGTGCATGTCATGATTTTCATGTTAGGGTCTGTCGCTTGTGTTCACCATGCAATAATGTTACACCATACCAGTTTTGCAACATGCCATGGGAACGAAACCACCACAAGAGCTGCAGGACTATGAAATGTAAATCATGATATTCATGACACTCATGTCATAACTTTCATGTTATGACTGATCAAATATATTTTTCATACAGTCATGTTATGCCATACCAAGTTTGGTATCGATACCATTATTGAAACGGCCAGGAGAGCTAAAAGTCGTTGGCGGCTTGATAGATAGATAGATAGGTAGATTGATATACACGCTCAAAGTCGCTGAATTTCGCTACGCATGCGCACGCTCGCATGTTTCGCATTTAATAATTGCAGTGTGCTATGAATTTTCGAAACTGCGTTCGTACTGTACGGATTCTAAGAACATTTCGCGGTGGTCATTTCGTGTGGCGATAGCCTCCTTTAGTGAACTTCATTTCTTGAATAGTTAATAGTGTTGCAGAACCCAATTAAGGCAGAGAGAGAGAGAGAGAGAAAGAATTTATTTACAGAAAGGCAGAGAGGTCGGCCTGGGCTATAGTTTGCTCTGGCCTGCTACTCTACACTGGGGAAGGGTGGACTGGGAAGTGAAAGAGTGATGAATGATGATGGTAACGTAGGGAGATTATATGTTCGTATTAGTGTGGGTAACTCTACAGACCTGCATCCAGTCCAGTGGCTTCTAAGAAAGCGATGACGGCTCGTATATCCACATGTGTGCTGCTGGCGTCCGGGCAAGGACCTAACACAGCCTCATCGGTCAATGGTCGACTAAAATATCGGCCAATCGAAGATATCAGTTGCTGACGTTCGCTTGCATATGCTGGACAGTCGCAAAATATATGTTGGAGCGTTTCTGGCAACCGACAGTGACCACAATTGGGACCTGGTGGCATTACAGCCAATCAAGTGGGTGTAACGTCTCGTGTAAGCCACACCGAGGTGAATGCGGTGGATAATGCCATGAGATGCTTCGCTTTAACTTGTGAGGCATACGAAACTTCATTTCTGGGTCCCATTTGTGCAGCCGCTTGTGCTGGTGTTCTGGTTTCTGCCAGTGCTCTAACATAGAGTTGCGCTATACGCGTCGAAGTAGGATGTTCGTATCTTGTCGAGAAAATGCGATGCACACTTCCAGGGCACTATTTAAAGCGCCCGCCTCTTCCTTGCCCATCATGCCACAATGAGCACGTATTCATTGAAATGTTACATGATGTCCATTTTTTGTAGCAATGCCAAGAAGCTCTGCTATTTCAATCGATAAAGTATGATATGGCCATCGATGGTTGAAGAGCAGCTTTGGCATCGCACAGTATCGTCCATTTACGAGCGGGTTCTGTCGACATGAAACGTATTGCCTCCCGAATAGCAACAAGTTCCGCGGCTGTTGAAGTGGTCTTGTGATCTATTTTGAAACGTCGAGCTATCTTCATCTGCGGGATGACAAAGGCTGCGGCGGAGGTACGCGACGTGGTAGATCCACCAGTATATACGTGCACGTGTCACACACCGTCGTACATAGTATAAATGTGTAGCAGTGTAAGTTGCTTTAGGCCGATCGATGATACAAGGGACTTCTTCATAATCCCAGGAATCTGAAGTATGACAAGTGGTCTAGGCAGGAGCCACGGAGGTGTCTCAGGGACACGTGGGGGGAAACAATCTCGGTGGTATGACGTTCTCGAGCCGCGATAGAGCTCCTAAATAACTGCAGTCTCGGTGGATGGCAGGGAGCGCTGATAGGGGATGTTGCCTGTGTCGAGTTAACAAGCGAAGATAGACTCGAAGAGGCTCTCAAAGCACATATACTTTGATTGGACAAGCCCGAGCTTCGGCGAGAGTTCCCTTGGTTGATGTGCATTGAGGTAAGGCCAAACATGTGCGCAACCCTTGAGCTTGCATGCTTTCTAGCGTGCTCGCACAACTGGGCTTCATGCTTGAAAGCACGGGCAAGCTGTATCATAAGTACCCTACGAATAAAGATTGGTACAGTTGCAGGAGAGCTGCCATCGAAGGGCCCAGCCATGACCCGAAGAACGTGGAAAAAACTCTTGAGCCTTGACTTCAAGGCTGTTACGTGTTTTGACCATGATAGATTCCCGTCGAGGATAACACCCAGAAATTTGTGTTTCGCAAGGCACGAATTTCTGTCACATTCACAGTTAGCGGTATCTTGTCATTTGTTTTCGTGTAAATGCAGCATTGCGCATTTTTCAGTTGACAGTGCGAGGCCCTGACGATGTAGGTACCTTGCTGTGATGGTCACTGCACGTTGCAGTCGAGCACGCAGTTGGGGGCACGTAGCTCCAGAAGCCCAGATGCAGATGTCGTCCACATATGTGCTCACCTTCGCCGTGTCAGGAAGTTCAGTAGCAAGTCCAATCAAGGTGATGTTAAAAGAGTGTAGGACTGAGAAAAAACTCCCTTGGGGAACACCACGGTGAATGTTATAATAATCTGTATCTTCATCGCTTGTTGACATATACACGGTACTGTCGCTAAGGTAGCCACGGTCCATGCATACAGTCGTCCGCCGATTTCTAGATCCTCAAGTGCATCAAGGGTGGCATAATGTAAGATATTGTCGTAGGCGCCTTTAATGTCAATAAAAACAGCAGCCACTAATCTGCCTCGACATCTTCCTGTTCGACATCGGAGACCAAGTTGATGACCCCGTCAATTGCTTATCGGCCTCTCCTAAAGCCATTCATGAAACGCAGGAAAGCGATTATTGCTCTCTAAGAGCCACCCTAATTTCGACAATACCGTCCTTTCCATGACTCTGCCAACGCAGCTGCTTAAGGCGATCGGCCGGTAAGATGAAAGCTCATTAGGGCACTTCCCCGGTTTAAGCAGTGCGATTATGCGGCTGTACTTCCACTTATCTGGAACATTTCCTGACTCCCAGGAGGTGTTGTAGTAAGATCACAGGATCTGTGGTGCTTCTGTAGCAAGATGGCGAAGTGCAGCGTACGTAATTCCGTCCGGCCCGGGTGCCGATGAGCGTCGCGAAAGTGAAATTGCAGCGTCCAGTTCGTGCGTTGTAAAAGGAACTTCGAGGCGTTCGTCGAAACACGGGGGCACAGTGGTGGTAAGAGTTTGGGTCACAGTGTGAGCGGTGTAAACGACAAGGCTACAGTAGTCCTTGGCTACCTCTAATTCACTCCGACCCTGATATAGAGCCACCGCACGGAATGGCCAGATTTGTTGTGGAGAAGATTGTAGAGTTTATTTCAGATACCTCAACGACTGCGGTAACTGACCATCGTTAGCGCCAACATTAGGAGCGGAAACTTTTCTCAGCATGTGATGACGCCATACACGGATGAGTTTCACACACGATCTAACTTGTGATGTCGTCATGACGCCATACTTCAGGAAGTCGCATTATGAAGCCCCCACAATGCATCCTCGCTTGGTCAAAGATCATGGAGTCAGTACAAAACAAAGTGAAGTGCGTGTGGAGAGCTTGCAATGTATGTATTCCTGAAGTGCGGGGTGGAATCACTACAAGGACTTGAACAAAAAAAATGTGGCTTTCACTTTAGTTTCGGCTTAGATGATTGCATAAGGGACTCTGTCAGCAGTGATATTCCATACCATGAATTTTCTCTTTTTCGGTGAATTCTCGTCTGTAATTTTGAGCCAAGGGCAAAAAGGAAGCTTTGTGATGTTGCAGGAAAGTTGAGGAATGGTTAAATTTTCTACGACGGCCGATAATGAGCGGTTCCAGTGCGTCTTCACTTCTGTAATCGGTTCTGGCCCATGCACCACGCAAGCATAGCCTTTGATATTTGTTTCAGATATTTACGCGGAGTGACTTCAAGTTTAGTATTGGTGTTGGACTTGAAGCCCGAAATGTACAGTGTATTAACAGTATATTATTTAATAGCCATGTTTTTTGTGTGGCTGTGGAGGAGCTACTCATAATATCAAAAGTCGTCAGTACTTACACGTGTATTTATTGGATGTGTGCGCGTGGAGAGGGTGGAAATTAGTACTCTTGTGCAGGGAAAGATGCTGGGAATTTCGTCAACGTTTGCAGAAAAAAAATCTCTGAAATAGGAAACTTTCTTGTCTCTGAACGGGAGTTCTTCGGCGTGGAAAGGATTATCACAGTGAGCTTGCTCCCATAAGAACCGTTTTGTTCATTTCTCGCAGCACAATGTGATGCTCAGGAACTTACGCATGATTAGGTCGTCGATGAACTGGTCGACTGTTACTTTTTTGCCTGTGATGTGTGATGCGAAATGTAGGGCCAAACTCAAGGGGGCCTCAAGGCGAAGGTAGGGAACTAGGATGTGACAAAAGGGCTGCTCTGCAATGAGCTCGTTTCCTATGTGTTCGCAGGAGGGACATATAAAGAAAAAGATGACAACGAAAAAGTTGTAGGGGACTCTGTGCTCAGGGCGGTAACTGTACATGTGGTCGGGCAGTGGTGTTCGATACTTGGTTTGGTAATCGCCCAATGGCACAGTGGATACGGGCGTTTTGGGGAACTTCCATGTGATGTTCTTCATCGTGACGTTTCCAGAACGCATAGTCGTCAATATTCGGTGGGAAACTACAGTGGGGCTGGTACGCACAAGAAAAGAAACTGGTGGACGTACGAGAAAGCAAGCAATTCCTTTATCGATTTACGTTTTGGCCATGTCATAGCCTTCGTTAGAGAATGAAAAGTGAACAAGGCATAAGCTGCTTTTAGGGGCCACGGACATCTTACAAAATACGTCAAACGTTTCAATACGAACATCAGTGACAACACGTTTTCATATGTCATCTAATGTGACAAGATAAGTGCTGTAACTCAAGGAACATACGAACAGGCAGTCGCCACATCATTTAAACATGGAAACCAGTAAAACAATGATCAAACCGTGAAAGAGACACGAGAAACTAGGGCGACATGCGTGGCAGAACAAATATCATGCACACTTATTTCGGAAGACATAGAAACAATAAAAGATCACACCGAACAATATTAAAGAAGTCACTATGGTTGCTATAGAAACAATGGAACAGGTTTATATATATATATATATATATATATATATATATATATATATATATATATATATATATATATATATATATATATATATATATATATATATATAGGCTAATATTACGGTCATTGTCGTGGTTAACAACACGATACACGATTCACTCATGCAGACAAGAACGACTGGATGAAAAAAATGCCTCTATCTCCCCGAAGGAAATTGTGAGGAAAGGCAAAGGCATTTCTTGCGCCGAGAGTACCAAGCGTAGTAATTTTAATAGTGTAAGTTAACGAAGAGACAAATATTTGTACCATAACCATTTATTTACACATTCATGAGCTAGCTAACTGTAGAGAGTGAGGCGCGCTCTTTACTACATTTATGTGTACGTACGAGCGATCGGACGGGAGATTGGGGCACAGGGAGGAGAGAGAGCAAACAGCGAGAGAAACGAGTCGCGAAGCGCTGCACGTCATCTTTCCTACACTCTCTCTACACAAGTGTGAGCTCCGCTGAGCTCCCGCGATGCGAGTGCCCTCACACGCCAAAGCGCACGCTCCTCATCTCCACTCTTATTCTGCTACTCCACCCACACCACCTGCTGTGGTTGGAAGTGGTGAGGATAAACGTGCGCCCCCTCAGTTGTTGCTATGAGAGAGGGAGTGAGAGCGGAGAGATAACACCTGCCGGCGCGTAGACACCGACAGACGTCTGACATGTCCCGACTATAAAATGCATTCGAATTTAAAATAAAGCCCACAGTCTGTCAATGTACCGCTTTGAAGCGTTTCTGAAAGAAGCCCTGAAACAATTTTTCAAGTAACTATGGAATGAATTTCCTGGAAGAGATTATTGCTTCACTAATACAACGCCACAAAAACTTTAAAAATCCGTCACTGTGAGTGGAGTTACAAAGGATTGTCGCATGCTGCAATTGCATTATCTCTGCTCTCGCCCCGACGAAAGCGCTGGAAGCTAAGCAGGGTGGGATGGCAGGGCCACAGAAAAATGTCACGCACGCCTCGCGACGTTGAGCACTTTTTTTTCGAATGCGTGGCCTTTACGGTGTGACAGCGCGCGCACGCGTGGGCAAATAGCGGCCTCCCACGGTGATCTCTGTAACGAGCCTGCCATGTACAAATCAGCCAATGGTTGATAGATTGGTCATTGACGTGTGATTTTTGGGCATATGACGTGATTTGTCGAAAAAAGAGAAAATAATTTTTAGCTGACTTTGGCAATTTATTGTGAATTGAAGGCCGCGTGCTGCATAATATTTGGCTCGCGTGTTGTCCGGAGAATTCACAACCGATCGGCAGCGTTTTCTGACCATGCTCAGAAAGTGTTTTGTTTTCCGTCGCAATGTTGTTATTTCCAGAACCACTTTACTGAATGAAGTCTCGAGCGCAGCGCAATTAGATTTCAAGACTCCTTCCGGGGTTCCAAGAATAAGAGACTTCATGTCGACAGAGTAAATATAGTACCTCGAGAATTTTTAAATTTTTAAATGAAAATATATTATAGCAACGAAAATTCACGAGGGGCTTCCGTGCTTCTGTGGTCGAAGTGTGGTCATCAAAGGCCCTACATGGAGCATGGGCACTTGACTGTCCCTTGCACTATTCCAAAATTTAACTTATGAAAGCAGTGCCATCTGAGCGCATATAGCCATACGAATGAATGAATGAATAAACTCCCATTAAAGCTCTGTGCTTTCGAATTTCTGGTGGGATATTAGAAAGCTTAGAAGTAACAAAAGATAGCATCAAAAGGCTGTTTGACCGACCATTTCATAAGCAGCAGCAGTGCCCCTTCGTCCCATATCTGCACCGCGTCCATGAGTCCTGAGTCTGGGTGTACAGGCCGGTTACGTTGGTGGCGCAGCGACGGCGAATACCGAGGACCATCCCTTGGCATCGCTGCAAAGAGAATGTTGCACATATTCAGTAACACTGGGCACAAGAGTATTGTTGAAAAGTTGTCAACTGACAATATCAATGTTTTACTATAAAATGCCATTGCATATCAAGGTATTTTTATTGACGAAAAGTTCACTTTACAGCTTGAGGTTGATTAAAGAGCGATGCTGCGACTCTGTCTGGAACGAGGCGGCAACGTCAACAAAAATGTCCGAAGCATCAGAGCGAGCAGCCACCAAAACTCAGAGTTCGAGAGTGAAGGGGGAGAAGGGCCAGTCATTCTTCGCCAGAAAAAGCAATAAATGCACAACTACTTAATATAATTAGTTCATCGCATTGCCTATATCGCGGAACAAAGCTCTGTAAAAATATCAGTTATCATTGAACACGAGGCACACGTTAAAACAGCTGTGCCACCTATTTCTCAGCCCTTCGGAAGACGGAAATATGGCCCCACCTACGATCACCTTCCATGCTGTTTAGAATGTGGAGAAAGCGCCTACACCTATTACCACTATCAGTTCCGCGTTATAGGGCTACGGGACTTTCCCGTCTTTGGAATGCGTCCACAATCATGACCAGGATCATGCTACATCATCAACTATGTCTAACTAGCCGAGTAGAGACCTCGATGTTGATAGCATTTGAGTCGCCAGGGTGCTAACACTCTCCTCAGTGTTGACCATGCAATGACGTGATCCAGGACAGGCCAGACAGCCTGCTTTCGGAATAATAAAGACAGAAATGGACGTGCGACTGTTGTAGACAAATACCACAGACTCTCGAACAACCAATTTCAACATATGATGATCTTGCTGGCCGACCTAGTGAGGGTAAACCGCCATCGAATAAAAGTCAAGAATTGGAGATTAGGCCTTACGTAACAGCGAAGCAAGTAGTAGTACTAGTACTAGTAATAACCAAGAAATAATGATGCCAGGAAATGTTCAGGGGCTGGCATTAAACGAAATTGTGATGTAAATGCGCAGAAAGAAAAGTGGACGAAAATATTACTTGCCACCGGCAAGATATGAACCCGCAACCTTCGAATAACGCGTCCGATGCTGTACTACTGATCTACGGGGGCAGCCATCCCAACACCCACAATATAAGGTATATAGGTGCACCTGAACGTGGAACTTCGGTCAGCGCCACCTGTTGCCATTGCGGCGAATGTGGAACACTCTTTTTGCTGGTTTGGCGTCACGTAGTATGTGATCTTATTGCAAAATGGCAGCTCAGTAGTAATTCCTCACACACCACTTCAAGGCATCAGGTCTGCCAGAACAATATCCTCAATATGAACGAGGAAAATCTGCTTGTTTTACTTCTTTTTTTCAGCTCCGTCGTACCGTTAACTGTACTCCAATCTGCCAGGTCATGATGTGTTGAAAGGAGTGTGCAAATTCTATGTCTCTTTAAATGAAATAAAACATAAAAAATTTAGTTTAGTGTACGCAATGCTGTACGTCTGCAACGTGCTGTGCACTGCATACGCTCTTAAATATCATTAGTTTATCGTGCGCAACGTGTGAAACGTGCAGTGCCCCTGAGCGTCAACAGGCCGGACGTTGAGTGTTGCTTCATGCCATCTATTGGAGAAACAAGAAGATGTAATAACCGATATTCGTCGACGCAACATACAAGGGTATGAGACAAGGCGATCTTTCCCAAGGACGTGTAGTGGTTCGGGGTTTTGAAGCTATGTGAACTAGAAACATGAGAGACAGAGACGGCGAAGACGATCGCTTACTGCCAATTCAGCATTTATTGTTCGCTGCAACATTTTCTAAGATCTCCAGACGAAAGAAAAAAAAAATCACTAAGCTGGGGTTGCTAAACAGAAAATACAAAAATGCCCCCATTGGCCGTGGCGTATTCATGTGTCATTCGACACGGATTGTGAGAGCTGGTTTTACAGACATGAGGGCACCATGTTCAAGAAAAATAATCCGAGTTTCGTTTAACATGGGCGTGCATACAGATGCGCGATGAATGCATGACCAAAACCAACGTTTACTTTCTAATGAAATTGATTGATTTGTGGGGTTTAACATCCCAAAACCATGATATGATTATGAGAGATGCAGTATTAGAGGGCTCCGGAAATTTCGGCCACCTGGGGTTCTTTGACGTGCACCCAAATTTGCAGTACACGGGCCTACAACATTTCCGCCTCCATCGGAAATGCAGCCGCCACAGCCGGAATTTGATCCCGCGACCTGCAGGTCAGCAGCCGAGTACCTTAGCCACTAAACCACCATGGCGGGGCACTTTCTAACGGAATGCTTTTGCAGGTGATCATTCAGACATCTGCAGGTTAGACATACGTAGAAAACACCTCTGTTCAAAGGAACCACACATACAACGCCCCATACACAACCCACAAGTCCGCTGCGGTGCTTCACGTCACCATCGGGTTCCTGCTTCTTGTTGAAGGACATTTTCCGGTCGTCCAACGTCGTACTCCAGCTTTGCAGCAATCCAATTCCACTGCACCTGTTCATCTATTGGCTTTAATAAATATTTATATCTATAAATTCACTGAAAGTAAATTAACATGGACTTCGTTTGATGCCATGACCACTGTAGTTTTGTCGGTCGCAGCCGTCTTGCCTGTTTTGGTCTCAGCAGTTGGAAATCTCGCAAGAGCTGCCGGTAAAGTACACAACGCCCTTAGCGGGCGCACCGCAAGCGCCGAGATCAAGCGTTCTGATCCCCAGTGTGCGCAAAGGCACCAATCTCTCTTAGGTTCAGCGCATGCGCACTCTTGTTCCTTTTCACGCGTCGCGTGGGCTAGGCCGTTGCGCGCGCTTGACTAAAACTCTCTATTTTTCTAAAAAGTACATACTAAAACGCTCGCCATAAAAACATAGTTAAAAATACAAAATATTTTTGTTGCCTGTGTTAACTGCCTCCTATGATATGTCTCATAGACAATGAAACACTGCTTTGTTAGTTGCAAAAATACTAGCTTGTTCTCGGATGTCCTTCAGCGAACTCTGACGAAACATTTAAACATCAATCATTACACTATATGGGTTATATTTTTGCTAATGTCACTCGATGAAGTGCCTTTTGATATGTGTTTTTCCTCATTTGTACACACAGCCTACGGAAGACGCACGTGAAAGGACCGCCACGTGGAAGCCACCAATTCTTGGAGCACACAATTTATTAGAATGCTAGTTCACCTAAATTACTTTTACGATAAAATAGAATTTAAACAAAACTGGTACCCCATCTTTGTGAGGAGCTTGGCCTAGCCAACCTTTGTGTCATGTGATTTGACGAACTCTTGCTCCTCTACTGATCTTTGCTACTCGTCGAGTGTTTCTTCAGTTACGCTAGAGCGCTTATTGTCCCTATGGAAATGTACCTATGTTTATACTATTAGCGCCATCCTTCGAAAACACGTTTAGTAAATACCATGGAAGAAGAAATAGAGACATGGCTGGGTGATAGAACACTCGCTTGCCACGCAGATGACCCGAGGTTCAATTCCCAATCAGCTCCAGAACTTCTGATTTCTTTCATATTCACCTTTATCAATTTTTCAGACACGCAAAGATGATTTTTTGTTCACAACCAATCACTCCAACGCTGACACTAGAATTACTTCGAAACAAGCTCTTGAACGCTATCACGTTACTACAAATTTCCGCAACGAGTTTTCTGTAATGAAATTATCTCTCTCTTTCTCTCTCTCTCAGCAACGAGTATGAGCCGGCCAGCAAAGGCACTAAGGTCTCTCGCGTAGAAGAAATTGTGGTTGCCAGAAACGCGTTCGCCCTCACGTATTATACCCAAATCTTCTCCGGTGATATGTGCTCTTGGAGCTTTTTTCCACACCGAGGTCCTTTCCGGCATAGGTAAGCTCGAAAGCTTTCTCTGGTAACACAAAGACTGTTTCACTTCTTCGTTGAGAATTCAACAATTCTCTATCTGTGAACATCACACGGGAGAATGTGGCCAACCACACCGACACAGAGAAGGCCGAGTTTCGACCCGAGAAAGCGAGGCCATAAAGCTACAAGCCGATGAAATGCTTCTGATGAAAACATACAGCCATCGAAGAGTGCGTGGTGGAAATTTCCCTTATTGCTAGTGAAAAAGATCAAGAAATTGCTGAACTTTTCATGTGGTTACCAGTGTTTCAACAAAATCACGTAGAAGGGTGTTTACCTCTTTCAGCGGATGAGCGACAAGTTCAAGCGCTTTTGTTACGCAACAATTTCTGCTCAATCGATTTCAAGGCAAGCGGCTGGCAGATTAATATCCACGAAAGAAACTCAGGAAAACTTGCTTCTGTCCGCTGTGTTCGAGATACCTGCATGCTTACGAAACGTAGTAAAAGAACGTATTCACACTAAAGTGAATTTCGAAGCCATTAACCACGGCCTGGAAAAGTGTTGTAGTACTTTCCTTTCATCATTCTCCTCTCGCTTAGTCACGAAAAACGGGCCTGTTTTAGTCATAAACTATGCGAGTTGGTTCATGTGCACATACCATGTATTTCGCTTAGAGTAACACTATCTAAACAATGATTTCACAGATTGCTGCTCGCTATGAAAAACGTGAAGAAACGCATATTCAAGGCGGCAAAGCTGAGAGGCTCCCCTGCGTCTCAGGCAAAGCGTCGGGCTTCTGAAAAGCCTACTGTCGCACCCTTCGAAACAATAAACCCAAATTTATGTTCATCGCGAACTTGTTAACAGCGAAACACTTGAAACACAGGAGAGGGAAGGAGCAAAAGAGAAAAAGAAAGGCGGCGCTTACTGTCTTACAGCAAATTAGGTCTTGTGACCTCCAATCGCTCGCAAAAATCAACCCCAGAAAGTAATGCAAGTTCATTTTTCTTACTAACACCGTTAACAACACTTAACTAAGGGGTGATGAAGAAACAAACGTCGATTGCAGCAGTTGTGACACATTGTTTAACCTATATTTCACATGTGTTTTCACTTCGAAACATCATTATAACAATCTATCTGCAAAATAAGTTGATTATACGTACATGAACACTATAGTAGTCGCTACCACTGGACCCTCAGCACTTATTAAATATATGAAGATAGAGACGCGCACAATGATAGTAATAATTAAATTTCTAAACAGACCATTACATCTTTTATTATCATATTTGCCCACACTTTGAACCAATTATAATCAACGGGCGGGATGCCGCATGAATGGAAATCGGCAAAATCATTTACCTGTGCAAAATACGGTAACAAATCCGAATTAGTAATTATTGCCCAAAATGTCCAACTGTACACTGCGTCATGTGAACTCTTATAACATGTCATCGAATCTAACATCGCTAAGCAACATAAAGCAAACATTTTTTTAATCTGAACCAACGTGGCTTCAGAAAAGGGTTTGCATGTGACGCTCAACTAATGAAAATCATGAATGATGAATTCACGTGAATGGATTGCCATAAACTGCATATTCGTCAAGTTCTCTAAAGCGTTTTATTGTGTTCTTCACCGTCACCTAATCTCTAAACTAACATCCCTAATTCTCGGTTCCTTGCCTTTATCCTGGTTCACAAGTTTTTTTTTATTGCGTAAGCAGTATGCGGTTACCTATTCCAATAAGACATCATACCGTATGTGGGGTTTAACGTCCCAAAATCACCATATGATAAAGACGCCCTAGTGGTGGGCTTCGGAAATTCCGATCACATGGGGACCTTTAACATGCACCCATATCTCAGCTCAGGGGCCTATCTTCACCTCCATATAAAATGCAGCCGCCGCAGCCAGGATTCGATTTCGCGACCCACTGGACAGCTGTGGAGTGCCTTAGCCACTGGACCACCACGTCGGGGTCCGTCACTAATTCAGTTATATCTTCTCTAACAGATGTAACCTCTGGTGTCCCCCAGGGTACTGCTTTGGGCACTTTGTTATTTTTAATTTACATCCAATGACCTGCCGTCGTATATCTTCTCTAACATGCGACTCTTTGCGGACGATCACATCACCCATCGCAAGATAGCATCGTCATCAGATCACTGGCTCAAGAAGGCCTAGATCTAACATCTAATTAGTGCTGACACTGCCAAAGGACGCTTAATACTGATGAGAGCAAGCTAATGACTATCATCCGCAAGAAATAATCATCTATTTTGAATTATGCTCTCAATAACTGCCACGTGAAATGCACATCATCTACAATATACCTCGGCGTGCATATTTCACCCTCACTATCATAGTCTAAGCAAATTGAGAAAATTTCAGCACGGGCATTCTGCAGTATTGGCTACCTAACACGTAACTTTCACGATGCTCTAACATAGACAAAATCACTTGCATATTATAACCTCCGTTCCTCGTGAACTTGAATTCGCCTTATCAGTTTGGTCACCTAATCAAGCCTATATAATGTACGCCCTTCAATGTGTTGAAAACTGTGCCATGCGCGTCGTTTCTAAAGATTAGAGCCAACATTGTTTGTATCACTCAAGCTAAACCATCGTTACCATTGTCTTCCTTGGATTCCCGCAGAATGGTCACCTGAATCTGTCTGTTTCACTGAATAGCATGAAGTGAGAACGAAATCTTTCTTTCTATTATCCTGCATATAGGTACTTCTCACCGTTCGCGCAATAGCCGTTCCTTCAAACGCATTTTCAGACACACTAACGCATTTAAGTTATCGGCATTACCAGTAGTGGTTAAACCAGCAACTCCCGAATAGTCTTAAACTTGAAGCGAGCATTTTTTCATGTTGCTTCAGAGTGAAAGTGGAACTAGAAATATTTTGGAATGCCCATTTTATCCAACTGTATGTGCTTCAGGGAACCTAACCCTAATTGATGAAGTCATCAGACACGTCAATGTTTATGGAAAGCTTGCATGGTTTGTCCAAATGAAGTACATGATTTGTTCAAGAATGTTTATTGTAAGTTCACTGATGGTAAGCCAGTGACAAATGGTGTATGTACATAGCTCACAATTAGGTCGGTGGACCGTATGAGTGGTGCGGTCAAGCCAGAACCATGAATGAACACGTTGATCTGTTCTTAGTACTTCGAAAAGCCTTGGTTTGCCCTGCATACAATTACGGAATTTTAAGGTGTGATGTGTTTTAGCAGTGTTTGACGGCCGTTCTGTCATGTTTTGTTGTGCATTGTGACATGTTTATCTGGTCACCGTGTGTGTGAAGTTCAACCAGAAATAAAAAAGAAAAGCGGCATGGTCTAGCTACATAATGCAGCACGCTGAGAAACGAGGGGTCACTGGCTCACATCTCCAGTGGGTGCCTTGAAATTGTTTTCTTCTGTTTTATTTTTCTTTGTTCCGTCCCTATGTGTGTATCATGAGCGTGGCATGTAGCCATGTTGTTACATGACACGCATGTCATGATTTTCATGTTATGATCAATCGCTTGTGTTCGCCATGCAATCATGTTATACCATACTAGTTTTGCAACATGACATGTGAACGAAAACACTGCAAGAGTAGCGGGATCATGAAATGTAAATCATGACATTCATAACATACATATCATTATTTTGATATTATTACTAGTCAAATATGTTCTTCCTACAGTCATGTCATGTCATACCAAGTTTAGTATCGATACCATAATTAAAACGGCCAGGAGATCTAAAAATCGTAGGCGGCTAGATAGATAGATAGATAGACAGATAGATAGATAGATAGATAGATAGATAGATAGATAGATAGATAGATAGATAGATACGCTCATAGTCGCCTAAGTTCGCTAAGAAATGCTTCGCATTGAAAAATTCAGCAGATCCCGCGTACCTGGGAATCCACGTTATGTGAAGTATGCCGAAGAAAGGTGACCGTGTTGCGATATTTTTATTGAGCAACGCGTCATCAAATGACCCTAAATTAATGTATTAATGTCACACACACACAGTGTCACAAACTTCTG
Source organism: Rhipicephalus annulatus (assembly GCA_013436015.1). NCBI lineage: Eukaryota > Metazoa > Arthropoda > Arachnida > Ixodida > Ixodidae > Rhipicephalus > Rhipicephalus annulatus. Next base: position 64,956 of record WOVY01010095.1, on the reverse strand, counting down.
CAATCCTCGTTTCGCCCGCACGCCCCATCCTTCAAGGAAGGGGCTATTGTGTTGGGAGGATGACATCCGGTGACTAGCTACGCAGCGGCGGTGCTGGCGCGTATTCCCTACACCGAAAGGAGGAACATGTGTCGAGGAAAAAAAAAAAGAAATGACCTAGAGAGGGTACGGGACGTCCCGAAAGAGTTTGGACTGCATAGGAATGAGCAGTTGACGTGCAGCCAGCAAGAAGTGCAGTCGTCGGTGTCGCGAGTCTCGCGTAGGCGGCGAACATGGAGTGACCCGCGCAACGTTTCGAGATGGCTGCAATTCCGGCCACCCTCGTCGTCTACTAAGCTGGCGAGACCTTCAGCGACACCCCGTCAACTCCCCTACGTGTACTAAAAGCTGTCCTGGTCCGTATGGAACTTTTTATTGTGACTTTTCTAGAACTGTTATTTTATTATAACCAGCTTTTAATTAACAGTAGTTGTGTGCGCTGTCGCACTTAGAAATTCAAAAGCGCAGCCATGATCTTTTTCATGTAATTTTTTTTGCATCTCCTTTGATTTACATCATGTCATTAGTTTAATAACATTTCACGTATTTCTGTTTTTTTGTACCTCTTGTAGTGTTCTTTTAGAGCATAGCTTGTTTTATAGCCGTTTTCTTCCATCGCGTATCAGTTTTCGTCCTCTGTTATTTTTGTTATCTCCTGCCCTTGCCCTTGTTTTAATTAAATGCTTGTTTGTGTGTAAGCAAGTGTCCCTGTCTGCTCTATGAGTGCGTCGGTCAGGCTTACGCATCAGCACACGGCAAGCCCACACGGGTCGACCAACCTGCAAATAATTTTGAGATGTGCCTATTCGAGGCCCTTCAGGCGTCGCAGGCCGAAGCGTGAAGTGGAAGCCTGCGAGTCTGCCGCACGTCAATGATGGATCGGTGGGGCCTCACCCGAAGTGTGTGACACACAGACATATGTTGAAGAGTTGCTGATGTTTATATAACTAGTTGTTTGCATTTGCGCATCGATGCCAACTTAAACATGCGTATTAGCAACGCCATAAGCTCACATGAAGTGATGTTGCTCGCAAAGACGCTTGCCCTGGACACTGCTACATAAATCAACATCAGCGCATGGCAACTAGCCACATCTGGCGTAACCCGACGTGACGGCTGTATGAAAATGGTACATATGTAATGTTTATAAGATTAAGTAGACAGCACTAAAACCACTATTCATGTTTCACGAAGATTAGGGCCTATTTGAAAAGTAGTTCCGAGACCCGGCGTAGCTCTGTGGTGAAATGCTTCATTGGCACCAAGAATGCTTGGGTGCGATTCCAGCTGAGACCCGTTGGGTCGACGCTACCGACGTCAAGTATTCTTAACACTCGTTCGTTCAAAATGCCCATGTGTGTTCTCGTCGTTCCTGAGCAGACACCAAGTGTCAATAACCTGTGGCACATACCCGAATACAAGCGGCACATACCCCCCCCCCCCCCTTCAGTATGTGCCACTGTCTGGCGGGAAGTGCTTGACGACGTACGTGGCGGGATTGTGACATTATTCATGTCTTGAAAAGCTCGTCGTATTCGCAAAACCATCTTACCATCTCATGTTAATTTTGGTTCACGCCAAGTAAATAAGTTGACCCCGAGAGCACCCAAATGTAAGCAGCTAAATAGATAGATAGATAGATAGATAGATAGATAGATAGATAGATAGATAGATAGATAGATAGATAGATAGATACGCCTAAAGTCGCCGAAGTTCGCTAAGAAATGCTTCGCTTTCAAAAGTTTTCAGAGGCTACGAAGTCAAATCAGCGGCCTTTTAGTGGGTTCCCAGTCACTGCTGAATAAAAGAAAAGAAAATCGAAGATGAGCTGGAGAAAACCACTCTTCAATAAACGCAAGCTCGCCTTAGTCCTGTATCTCAGTTTGATGCAAATATAATTTTAAGGACAACAAAACGTGAACTGCGCTTGTCAGCCTCATTCACAGACAAAACAAAGGAATCAATTCTATATGCTGATGATCCTAATCTTAAGGTCAAATTAGATCCTCATTTCTCAAGCCATATCGGCACTCTCATACATCGCTTAGGACTCGGAACTGCTTAGAGAAAGCAATTCCTACTTCGGATTCAGCGTGCGACGTTGTCAGCATGTTCGTGCGGCCATGACAACGAAGACATGTATAACCTGTTGCTCGACTATCCGAAACACGACACACACCTGTAATATTATTTTATTTTTCGCGGCAGAACTTTGTGATATGGAGTAGCCGAGGCAATAGGCACCTCAACCTCTCCACAGCAAAGCAGTCTAAACAGAACAGAACAGAACACCGACAGTTACTCGAACAGGAACTCCATTTGCTGAATTTTGAGCAAAATCTTACGTTGGAGAAAATACTAGGCTCGTGATCATCTAGAATAAATGGCAAAGCGATGAAGGTGCCGCAACGTTTTTTTTTTTGAAGGCACAAAGATTTGTCACCACTACTGAGCGAATTATGATGAAAGTGAGCGTTGTGGCTATGTGTTTGTCCTCCCCAAATGAGAACTTTTGCACTCACCTATATAGGACTGTATGTATGTATATTTGATATTTTGTTTTAATTCTTTATTTGTAACAATCAAGCGGAAATGGATAGCCGTCGCCAAGTAACGCTGACAACAACTCTTTCGTTTATTTTTCGTTTCAATTAAACAACAATCGCTAAATAATGCCCCTTCGAGAGACACAACGACTGCTGGCACCTTCAAGAGGAAAGAACGCAAAGCGAAAATTGAACCAGAAGCAAAGACTGGTAATTAAACCTTACTATGCGAAATGAAACACTAGGTTTACAAGAAGTGCCGCATAAAAGTAAAGACTAATTGAGTATTGACCGCCCATAAGATATGCTCCGAAGAAGGAGCTTGTTTCATTTCTACGTCGTCGTCAGAAAGTAGTCGCCGTGGGTGGTAATGGAGTACTCGACCTTGTATTGCGCAAATCGAAGCGATGGTAACCACAGCAACAGTAGCAACATGGCCAGTTTTATTCTGCTTTGCATATAGACCACCCACACCAAGGTCACTAAACACGTCTTGAATCAATCATGCTTTACCGGCTGGAGAGCAAGATACGGATCTCAGCCGTGTAGGTGTGGCAAGAACTCAACACCGTAAATGTACGAAAAAACAAAAACAAGAATATGCACCGCTTCTAGTAATTAGTACCAATGTTCGCTTGTTATGATAATCCTTAAATACCATGAACGTGCAACATTGAGTGAAGGGTGTAGATCACTATGACGCAACAAAAGTGCCCATACACCGCAGCGCGAATTGGACACACGTAAGGCCGGTGACTGTATGCAGGCACCAAAAGATAAAAAGAAATATTAAAGTCTGCATAAAGAACTGCAATCATCGAGCGACGTATTTGCGCAGCGAAATTTCATCTTATGCAATGATTTATGCTATGTTAAATGTGTAGGGGTTAGCTCTTATTGTCTTGATGTCTATAATCACCGCGCAAGGTTTTGTTGTACTAAAGCGACACGAATAATTTCCTTTCCTTGCCGATGGTGGTGAAAATAACGAGCAGACGCAAAGTAACAGAAATCTAAGTGGGGTGCTATGCTGAGTAGTTCATGCTCGCACTAAACTGTGCCAACTTCAGCAATCACACCGAGCTTCCGCACTCTATGTCAAACTCAAAACGGATGAAAACTGCGCGATAGACACATCGACTTACTAAAATTGTTCGTACATATGCCTCTAGCATAGAGGGAAAGGGGTCAATTACCTCTAAGTGTTTTCGCTGGTCAGCGCATGCTTCGGTGCACGTGCAGATGAAGCCCGAAAACACATGCATAAAATATAGTTGCCCCCCACCCCTCTTCTAACAAAAAAGTATCAGATTTAAAGTACACGTGGGATGAGAGCGCGTGCCGCTCGTCGTTACAATGTGGTGACATTCAAGTCCCTGAAAAAAAATACTAAAGTAGCACCAACCGCACCCCTTCGCCTCTACCTCCTCTTCCAGCAACCACAGTATAGTGCTTCTAGAGTGTCTACCAGGAAAATACGAACACGAAAGCACGCGGGCGCACTGGATGTACCAGACGCTTGGGCAGCTCGGACACTGCTGCGCCGCGTGTTCATCGAGCGGCTGTGCCTCGGGTATGCTGAAAGCGTACGCCGGTGGCGTCTGTTCGTGAAGCGTGAGCTCGCGAAAGTGGACAAACAATATGGCGTTTGCAATACCTTCAAAAAAGCTAGTGCGTCTTGCTGCAGATTCTTAGCACCACCGAGTTTACACGGACATCAGTGGCACTGCCATCGAGAGCGTCACCGCTGAGCGCGTCTGCTCGCATACGGTGGGCTATCGCGTTGAGTATTGCGTGGATGCTTGCGGTGATTTTTTTTGTCACTGCATGCCACTTGCTTATATACACGTCAAATCGTCGTATTTAACATTACTTTTGATAATTTTCTTTCTCAATTACTCTTTTGGTGCATCGTCTAGAGCTCCAGCGCCCTAATGAGCTCTAACGGAAAGATGAGCACATGCTCATCTTTTCGGCCATGAGCCATACAGCCCCTCAACTAGCGTCGTTTACTATCTGCTATGCACGCGAGGGGAGAGCAGACACATTGACACGAATGGCACAACTTTAGTTTTCTTCAGGGACTTTAGGCGACGTGCGCTCAATGTGCCATTTTGCTAGTAATGCTGAAAACGCGATAGTTCCCCTTCCCTCCCCCCCCCGAGACGCCTGTCACAAGTGGTAAGTGGTAGATATGAATGACTTCGCGATTGAACGTCGAAAGAAGTGCTTCTACATGGCTCAGGGGCTAATGCCTCGCACTCAGGATTCAGAGGTCACACGTTCGATTCTGCGCACTAGAGCCTTTGTTTGGATTGATTTTCTTTCTGGCGTTTTCACATATAATGTTACGTATACATGTACAGTGAGGTTTAGAAAATTGAAATTGCTCCAGCCACAGTTCAAATAGAGTCCGACGTTTCGAGACCGACTCGGTCCCTTCCTCAGGGGGTGACTGTCTTGGTCATGGAAGTGTCGTCGCGTCGTGTTCTCTCACCACGGCTCCGGCTTTCCCTTTCCACCACGTTTCGGAGACCGTGAACGTACACCAAAGGCATTGATCCCAGCGAGCGGTTCACGTTGGCAGGCGTATGCTGAATGTGCCAAGACTCGAGCAAGAGCCTCTTTCCCAAATTCCGTTCTGTTTCAATAACAGAAGCGCCGTCTAAGTCAATTTTATGGTCGTGCTTCTCGCAGTGCTCCGCCAGAGCGGTACGTTGCACTTCCATCTTCCTGACGTCGTTCTTGTGTTGGCGCATTCTTTCCGGGAAACACTTGCTCTCGCCTATGTAGCAGGCTGGACACCCAGAACACGACACTTTGTAGATAACGCCCGGGTGTAGCTCCCTCGGGGGTCGGTCTTTCGGCCGCGGTAGCAAGCGAGCGAGCGTCGAAACAGGTTTATGGATTACCGTGACCCCGGCTTTTCCTAGGACACTCGAGAGCTGTTCACTTATGCCCGGCACATATGGAATGGCGACGCGGTTGTTTGGCGCCTTCGTTTTTCTCGTGTGCGGTGGTGTGGCCAGGGCGGAAAGGGGGTCGGGCGGTGTGTCGCTTGCAGGTGTCTTTCCGCGGTGCGGTGGTTGTCGTCTCGACAAACGGCGTGACGCCCGGTGGATGAACGCTTCTGTGTAGCCATTCCCTCGTAGCTCGTCACTGCCGAAGATCATCGCGGCTACGGAGGAAGGCATAAGGCGACTCGACAGCGGCATTCGGGAGAACGTGCGTTTCAAGGCTATCGGCGTACTATCAAAAATAGGAAAGCGCCATGAGCACAACCTGTCGAGAGAGGAGTGTAAGGCGATCCATGCGCTCCGAAATGATGATAAGGTTGTCATCTTCCCGGCCGACAAAGGGAACGCAATGGTCCTGCTCGACAGGGAGGCATACAACGACAAAGTGCGAGACCTGCTGGAAAGTCCGGCCTACGAAAAGCTGACGAAGGACCCCACACCAAGTGTCCAAAGGGAAATGAACAAGCTCCTGGCGGATATCTTTAAAGCGCACCCAAAGGCGAGAAACACATACCTCCAACTCATCTGCCGGAACGGCTCTGCACCAGGATTTTACGGGCTTCCCAAGACCCACAAGCCCACAGTTCCGCTCCGTCCTATCGTGGATTTTACAACATCTCCACTCCGGGCGCTGTCCAAGTATCTCCACCGGACTCTCGCGCCGCTCGTGGGGCAAACACCGACCCACATACGCGACGCCAGCCACTTCTTGGAGCGCATGAGAGATGTGACCGTGAGCAGCGATGAGTGCTTCGTCTCGTTCGACGTCGTGTCCTTGTTCCCCAGTGTGCCCGTAGCACTAGCGGTATCTAGCGCACGAGCAGGGTTGAACCAAGACGAGCTCTTGGATGAAAGAACCTGCCTGGGCGTCGACGAACTGTGTCGCCTACTGGAATACTGCCTCAAGGGGACGTATTTCAGCGTCAACAGGAGCTTCTACAGACAAGCCAGCGGGACCGCGATGGGAGCGGCGATCTCCGTTACGGCTGCGAACCTCACAATGGAACACATAGAAGAGACCGCACTGGGCTCCTTTATTGACAGGCCGAAAGTATTTGTGAGGTACGTGGATGACTGTTTTTGCATAATAAAGAAGGCAGCAGTAGACAGCTTCCTCGAACATCTAAACTCCATCGACCAAGCGATAGAGTTCACGGTGGAACGAGAGCGAGACGGGGCGCTTCCGTTTCTCGATGTTTTAGTCAGACGACAGGGCGAGCGCATGACCTTTTCGGTGTATAGAAAGCCAACTCACACCGGCAGGTATTTGCATTTTACGTCCTGTCATCCAACTGCCCACAAAGCTTCAGTGGTTTCGGCACTCCTTTCACGTGCACGAGTAATCTGCACGTCGGAGGGTGAGAGGAAGAAAGAAGAAAAGAGGATTGTCGCCGAGCTACGAGGGAATGGCTACACAGAAGCGTTCATCCACCGGGCGTCACGCCGTTTGTCGAGACGACAACCACCGCACCGCGGAAAGACACCTGCAAGCGACACACCGCCCGACCCCCTTTCCGCCCTGGCCACACCACCGCACACGAGAAAAACGAAGGCGCCAAACAACCGCGTCGCCATTCCATATGTGCCGGGCATAAGTGAACAGCTCTCGAGAGTCCTAGGAAAAGCCGGGGTCACGGTAATCCATAAACCTGTTTTGACGCTCGCTCGCTTGCTACCGCGGCAGAAAGACCGACCCCCGAGGGAGCTACACCCGGGCGTTGTCTACAAAGTGTCGTGTTCTGGGTGTCCAGCCTGCTACATAGGCGAGAGTAAGTGTTTCCCGGAAAGAATGCGCCAACACAAGAACGACGTCAGGAAGATGGAAGTGCAACGTAGCGCTCTGGCGGAGCACTGCGAGAAGCACGACCATAAAATTGACTTAGACGGCGCTTCTGTTATTGAAACAGAACGGAATTTAGGAAAGAGGCTCTTGCTCGAGTCTTGGCACATTCAGCATACGCCTGCCAACGTGAACCGCTCGCTGGGATCAATGCCTTCGGTGTACGTTCACGGTCTCCGAAACGTGGTGGAAAGGGAAAGCCGGAGCCGTGGTGAGAGAACACGACGCGACGACACTTCCATGACCAAGACAGTCACCCCCTGAGGAAGGGACCGAGTCGGTCTCGAAACGTCGGACTCTATTTGAACTGTGGCTGGAGCAATTTCAATTTTCTAAACCTTTCTACCCAGCCAGACAGATTGCTGTCAAAATGTTTACGTTTATGTACAGTGAGTGACGGCGACGCCGACGCCGCCAGCGAAATTCAGCCGAGAGTGTCCATATAATTGCGGTCGCAATTAATGTTTCCGGCTGCACTACTGCTAATAAGAACCTGCACATAAGCTGTTTCGATAGAGCCCTTGATATCGCCGCAGATATGACATTTGAGACACAGAGCATTTTATTTAGTAGCTGTACCTAGCGGTAACACTTATTAGTTGACGCTGTTCGGTACATTATCTAGCCTACAAACTAGGTCATTGGCGACATGTTTCAGCCGAACATTCAACACTGCATATATTTGCAATGGTTAACGCTTGGGCAAGTTCGGAAGAATCCGTTTCGAAATGTGCACAGAGCATAGTGGGTTTGGGAAAAGAGCGTAATAAGGCGCAATACAGGGTGCTCTACAAGTGTGTTGCAGCACCCTTTTTTACTCTTTCAAATCGAGAATTCGATTACCTAGCTGGGCTTTAGGGCAAGAGTGGTTGCACCCTCGAGCGTGTGTGACGTTGCTGCAATAGTGTGTGCACTTTCTACTCTTGTCGTGTCGTGGCTTCTCCCTGGCCTTGTATATATGTGCGCGTTTTGATTGGGAACAAACTAAATAAGTCATCGCTCATTGCCTCTTTTCATTGTCCCTTGGTGAAGAAATCGCAAATCGTTACGGTGCGTCATGAACATGAGCTAGTGCCGTGCTCTCCAAAAATGAAGAAGACGAGTAGCCGTGAGGCACTGGGTTGTGGGTATCCACAGCGGTCTTGCTTGGGTGCCGCTACACAGCTACGCATATTTATTCTATGGTCATTTCCCCTACGTCACGTTTGGTGCCCTGCGAAGGCCTGCACATCGTTGACGCACTGTAGATTGCGCGAAAGTTACGAAGGTTACCTGGGACTGTACTTTAAAAGCCTGTTGCGTCAGCTTATCTACCACCAGATGTTTTTACGGTCCCTCTTAAGTTGAAAGGCATGAATTAATCGCGCACAGAAACATAAATGCTATCGGTTCGACCTGCTACTATCACCAGTCAAGTCAAGTTTTGTACTTGAGGCTTGAGTTTTTACTCGAATTCTCAATGTCAAGTCGACCACAAAAGTTTACGAACCATGCGACCACGTGGCCTGAAGCTTATTCGCGAATCTTCCGCTACGTCAGCGGCGATCGACAGCACCGCAGTACCCGAGGCGCATCCCGATTTCAACCTACGGCATGTCTGTTTTCTGAATGAGTACAAACAATAATTTTGAAATTTGCCTTTTTAACGCCACGTGGTTTTTGTCATCTATGTCTACGTGCTTCTGCTTCGAGAGCAGTTTAGCATAGCTGCTATCCTTCGCAGTCTTTACCACAAAGTGATTCATGACTAACCGACGGAACTCCGTTCGAGGCCAGTCGTGATAGCATTGATCCTACTATGAAGATAGAAATCTGACCATCGTACTGCTGATAAGCGCTTCGCGTGAAAGCCATGAACTAACAATGCCATACATGCCAGTAGAAAATTAAAAGGCGAGTCTATAGGAATAAGAGCCGTTTCGGCCAAGCGCTGCTGTCGACGGCAGATGGCGCACCACTAAGTGGCTCGCACAGGCAGAAGTTTGCGGACCACGCGCTCGCATGGTCCGCAAACTTTTCTGGTATACGTAATCAAAAGAGATACACCATAACTGCCAAAAAAGGCACTTTGATTTGAATGGAATGTTGTAGCTTCCAACGTGGAATTACATCTGCTAAAATCTACAATTTTCTTACAGTACTTGACCTGCAACCTGCATTTTTGAAAGAAGGAAGCCTTTATGGTTCATGCATTGATAGCAAAAAAAAATCATTTTATTCCAGCATTTTTCTTCTATTCATGAATTGCAGAAAGTTTGAGGTTTTTTCTCAATTATAAGAAGCTTCTTTTCTATTCCTTCACAATTTCATCATTTTTCAACTGAACGCTTTATTTTAATTAAATAATCGGGGAATGCAATGCATACATCAAAATGCAACATATTAAAAATAGGCCCAGAAGTAAAACTGTGGCTGAGCTTTTGGTAAGAATTGAAAAAAAAAAGTTTTAAGCAGAGAAAATGAGTGCATGCTTGCAAAGAGGAATAAATATATTGAAAAAAAAAACTTACATACAGGTAGCACAAAAACCAACTTATTGACGAATTCATGTGATGAAACCAAGTATGCTAAAAGAGGACAAAAATACATGACTAAACATCAATAAAGAGAATTCAAAAGCTAAGGGGTGTAGTAATTGGGTGATGAGAGCAAGATTGTTCTTTGAGATGATCGACAACAGTATAACAATGATGTTTTCAATTCAGGGTTGAGAGCGTTCCGAATTCCAACTGCGCTGACACGCACTTTGCTTGCAATAACTTGTAGTGCCTTTAGGCAACAAAACATTATTTGACTGACAAAATTTGTTTTGTTCTTATTAATGAAGTGATGAAATGGAAATGCATCAATAGAAACTTTGTGGTTGATGACTGTGATTAGTGGACGTGTCTTAAGTGCGACGTGAAAAGGGAAGTGCCGCAAATGTGTTTGCACTGTGTGCCACCGAGATCCTCGAAGGAGATGAAGCTGTGGAATCGGGGCACGCGCTGGGTGCGAGACCAAGGAAGAAGAAGAGGAATGGTAGGTGTGACTGTGCCTTTCAATTTTCCTTTCTCTCTCTCTCTCTCTCTCTGTGTGTGTGTGTGTGTACGTGGTTTTTTTACAGTATATTTTAATGTAATTTCATTCTTAGACGTGGTTGTAATGCTCAAAGAAAATGCAATCTACACTTTCTTGCACAATCCCCCTGAATAGGTATGCGCCATATATTCACGAAAACAAACAAGTGGCTGGCGATCGGCAAACGTGTCAAATGAAAATCTTATAATAGAAGAAATCACGTTTTTTCTTGTAAGCCGAAGTTTCAATCACACAGGGTCCTAAATAGCCGCTTGCAAGATTACCTTGCACCCATGGAAACAGATATTGTAATAGCCACTGATGCTTCAGTAATATATGAAAGGCAGGAGTAGGTATTTACTCTTCTTCACTTGATTGGTCGTTTTCAGTAATACTACCAGAGTTCACAACTATTTTTGAAGCTGCACTTTCGGCGATTGTTCTAGCACTATGAAAACTAATTTTGGACACCCACACTGCTATAATAATTATAGAATCCCTGTACGTATGTACGTCACTGACAGCTTCATCTCAATCAGATGCCTTAAGGACATTACTTACGCTAATTCCTCCACAGCTGAAGCTCTTAAAATGATTAGGGATATTTGGACATTGTGGGTTAGTGTTAAATGAAATGGCGGACACGTTAGCTCGAATGGCATTAAATGGCCCAATACTTTCTGTGCTTCCGGTGCTGTACAGTATAGCGGCGATAAGATATCGAACATTTTCACTCATGGCTGATGCGATAGAATCAGTAACACCATGCCCTGAATTTAGACATTTGAAATATCGATGAAAATCCGACTGGTGTCACACTAGACAACTGAAAGTCATCCTAACGAGATTGCGATGTCGTGTGCCCCCTTTAAATCTATATTCACACAGGGCTGGTCTGCGAATATCTCCCCTATGCAGCTTTTTTACAGATCTGGAATCAATAGACCATTATTTTTGTCATGTCACCGTTAAAGTCTATTAAGAAAACGTCTCTTTGTCATCCCGTTTGCCAACCATGGGCTGCCCTTCTCAACTGAGAATATACTCTCCTTTGGTGCTTCGGTTCTGGGCTACAGCCACAGGAAAGCCTTTGATGTCGTTTGCAGTTATCTTCATGAAATAAAATGAATGCGCCTCTAAATTCTAATTTGTATATTTGTTATTAAAATATTATTAGACAAATTCTAAACGTCAATTTTAAACGTGTTCAAAATTACTGCAATTTAAATTTAAGATATATAATATTCTGTCTGGTCGAAATGGCAAAAAAATATTGCACTCTTTCTGTATTTACGTGTGCTTTATCCTCCTTTTGTTAGGATTACGTATCATTCAAAAGGCCTTAAATTTCATATCCTCAATTCTTGGCCGATCGGCCGGTGTGGCAAGAACCATAGTGGAGGCATCATCATCATCATCATCGGAGAACCAGGGCGCGAGACCAGAGATCTGTCGGTTTATTCTGGATTCAAGGTATACCAGCAGACTCCCACCTGGGGCCAAGCCTGCGCACCTGTGGTCGAACCACCCAGCCGACCACCTCAGGCCAGGCGTGGTTGAAACACCAGGCCCGAGATGCCTGGCATTTCACTGCGACCTCGGCCGTGAACCGCGTTCCTGACCGCGGCTGGCAGCACAACCAGCGGGTTACCCGAGAGCCGAGTGTCATCTCCCAGCGTTAAGCCGTTCAGCTTCTACAGGGACTCGACTGCCACTCATCAGACAACTGGCTCTTTGTTTTTGTTCAGCTCGTTTACACTCTTTGTTAAATGTTCCAAACACATGTTATATTCTCGTTCACACTAATAGCTTTGTACCGTCTGTTGTAAATACATTAGTTTTGTTCATGCATAAACGGCCTCGTTATTGTCCTGATGACGTTTAAGTCATCGCGATTATTTCCCCACCAACACGAGCATTGCGTTTAGTGCTCTTCTCACCATATACAGCTCGTTACAATCACTTTATGCAGCAAGCCCGTCAGACTGGTGCCGTAAGTGGAATCAACAGGTCGCGAACTTCGTTTGAGAAGCAGAGAACGGAATCGCAAACGAGGGGTTGGTAAAGAGATAATTTTCAGCACGTGCGTCGAAACGCTAACTAAACAAGATAGTGAATAGTCACCCAGGTGGTAATATAACATATTCTATGTGTATGGATGAGATTGGTACAAAGTGAGGGAAGTCTATTTATGGTGAAGCTTTTAATTGTAGCTCTTATGCCGAAGCCAATACTATACACCACTAAACCGACATGAAAGTCAAACTGTATATGGCAATCTACAATGAGTCCAGTGAACAACACACAACTTGTTTATTTTTTTACATCAGTTGTGTGTGTAAATCAGATGTCGTTACTTTATAACGAGATGGGAAAGAGTCAAGAAATGGTTCTTTACGGGGTTTATACTCACATAATTTTTAAGCCACCACTCTTCACGCTACAGCGTAGTTTAATTTATCTAAAATCTCAGTTGAGTTACAAGTTGAAGCCATGATAGTAGTATTGTTTGGGTTTAGAAACACTTCAATTCATAAAGACACTCGGCAGATCGTTAATAACTATACTAAAAATAGGAGCGGACCAAGAATTGATCGCTGGGTACATTTTTGCTGATGATCCTTTTGATATCTGTTTCGAAAATGTAATCTTCAAGAAGTACAAAAAATGGACCAGTAGGAACTTTCTAACTTATAAAACCAAAACATTATTTTAATATTTCCAAAGCCTTTTTTTCATTTTATGAACGTCAAAGTGGCTCCTAATCACCTTTGAAAATTTGTTCTAATTTAGTCAACGAAGTTATTGACAGTATGTTCTAATGAGATATCCACGCGCAAGCCAGACTGTGACCAGGACAATATGTTAAATTGAGCGAAGTAGCTAGAGATGCATATTTAGATAAACCTTTCAACTATTTCGCTGCAAAACGGGATCATGAAAATTTGCCTTTAATTTTCTGTCAATGTTGGATCGTCGTTCGCTAGTAAAAGAACTAGTTTAGCAACCTTGGATTCGCAGGTAAAACTTCTTGAGCTAAAGTTGAGTTTATGGCCGACAGCTGAAGCACTAACGCGTTTCCCCAATTTATTATGCATTGAGTGTGTGCTTTCTAGGCCAGGTGCTGTATTCTTTATTTATTTAATGACAACGCCTTATCAGCTGTAAAAGAGCGTAAGAAGGAAGACTGAGGCTTTCAAGCTGTGACACACTAGGAATTGTGTTTGTTTCTGATTACGAAAAAAAAAATTGCAAATACTTAACTTATTTGTCCGGAATACCGCACTGTTCTGTTTTCGTTAGTGGTAGTGTTGATGGTAGATACCTTGTTTACATAATTTACGAAATCGTAATCTTTCCTATTTCTGTTTGATGCATTTGTACCAGCCGACTTTCTGTTCAAAGTATATTTTCTTAGGTTTAGGGATCGTATAACAGCGCTTATGCAGTTTCGTAACGTTAATATTGTCGAATGTTCAACAGCTGCTTTTTATTATGCGATATACATTATCTTTGTTGCAGAGGGAATGTAAGAGACTCGCTGAAATCCCCAGGGATCATGTTTTAAGGCCTCCCTTCGTTTTATAGTGAACCTGGTACAATGAGCTAGAAATTAGGATCATATTCAATTCTCACTGAATGTATCAATTGGATTTCGATAAAATTTTTACCCTTCTATGTGATGACAGTCTACGCCTCATCCCCAACTTCCCCGCTCAATCATTCTTCTGTCTCACCTGTTTCAAAACAATAATGTCTTCGATAACCTGCAGTCGAAGCGATCAAGCGTCCCCCATTTGTGATCTGTAATGAAATGTTTCTTTCATCTCGAAGTCAAGGAATACAGGAATTATCGTGCTCATAGCAAATCATGATACTACCAGTTCGACTGCGTCACCTACCGACTTTATTGCATAGCGAATAATTGGAGGCCTCCAAAGGAAGCAAAGGCCGATATAGACAAGGGGGAGGGATTTTCGCTTTCAAGAGCGCGTTTTAATTTCTTAGTTGGTGATAATTATGGGAACGCTGTTCTGGCGGTGCCTTCTGCTGCACTTACGGATGATGCTTAAGACCATGGCTTAGGACCCACCATAGAATCATCTATCTATCTATCTATCTATCTATCTATCTATCTATCTATCTATCTATCTATCTATCTATCTATCTATCTATCTATCTATCTATCTATCTATCTATCTATCTATCTATCTATCTGTCTATCTGTCTGTCTGTCTGTCTGTCTGTCTGTCTGTCTGTCTGTCTGTCTGTCTGTCTGTCTGTCTGTCTGTCTATCTATCTATCTATCTATCTATCTATCTATCTATCTATCTATCTATCTATCTATCTATCTATCTATCTATCTATCTATCTATCTATCTATCTATCTATCTATCTATCTATCTATCTATCTATCTATCTATTCTATCTATCTATCTATCTATCTATCTATCTATCTATCTATCTATCTATCTATCTATCTATCTATCTATCTATCTATCTATCTATCTATCTATCTATCTATCTATCTATCTATCTATCTATCTATCTATCTATCCATCTATCTATCTATCTATCTATCTATCTAGTTTCTTCAGTTTGTGCTCTTTATCTGTGGCTCTACATGACCCATGCCTCTCATGTGAACCATGCGCGTGCAACGAAAAAAATCGTGTAAAAAGACAAGAAACAATAGACACATTTACACAGGTGAGGGCTCACTTCAAACTAAAGCTTATTTTCAGAAAAGGCTAAATTTGATAGCCAAATATCTCTATGCTCAAGTAATAACTCGTCTCAACTTGGTGCTTTTAAATAGTCTTCATAGCTTTGCTTGATCTTGCCTTGCGGCCGAGTCTTCAGACGTTAGTTTCAGCGGATATCACATTCTGGGAACTTACTCGCATAATCTTGAGTCTTCAACTTGCCGGACGAGGCTGCCTCGTAGGCCTCTTGGACCTGTTTCACGGTTAGGGTCAGCTCCGAGTCTCTGCCTTGACACAACAAACACATCACTAGCATCCACGATACTACAAATAAAAGATAATATTTCGCACATGGCAAGTGGCTCGTCATTCCGGAGCAGAGCGTCGAAAAACAGCGATGTAGTCCAGGAGGTCTGCACCAACGGTAGCCGCCGTAGTCGTGTGCAAGTGCACACTATAGTAATCGCTGCGCCGACAAGAGGGCGAGATTCCTGTTTTCGCTGTCTTTAACCTGCAAATTTTCACTAGAAGCTGAGGAGGTGGTGTTCTGATGGGTGAACGTAACAGCGTGAAACGACCGCTTCTCTAGCGCGAAAGAAAAAGTAGTACTGCTCTTGTACACCGTAAAAATCTCCCCGACCACGTCTGCAGTGAGAGAGGCGCATGTATCTTCGAATAACTGTTTATATAGACGTATACATCACGTTGGGTGCGTACCTGAACGGTTCTTATACAGCTACAGACATATCTGCGGAGTGATATTCTTTGAAACCTTCATCGTCTTTCCATTAGCAGTAGATTACTTACTGCTTTACATATCCCGAACCTTACTACGTCACTGTTTCATTGGCCCCACCTTTACTTTTTTTTTCATTTTGCTGCCTTTCGGCGCATTCCGATAGAAATGTACCTGCTCAGCACTGCTTCACTGTACGCGTGATAGGATAAACACCGGAGAACTCGTCAGATAAGCTCGAACGAGTCAAGGCTACAGGTAACTGCCGAGAGCCATAAAACGCTCCCCCCCATGCATACTGAAATGTTATGCGTGCCTGGGTGAAATGCGAGAAGCGACTCGCATGAATGATGGAGTTACCCTTTGATGCTTCACCACCCGCATAGATTCGCGCTGTCGTAAACATGCATCGCGGCTACAGCCTTAGTCATGCAGGCACGTTACCGAGATGCGTGAAGAACAGCGCACGCTAAATTTCTTGTCACGGAAAACAGGCGTCTCACGCTCGAAGGATGGGAGCGGCATCGGCATAATTAACTGCGCAGGCGTGGCATGCTTGCTCAAAGTTACGATCGACTACCGCACGTGCAGTGCCTGAGGGAAAACAGTTGCTGCTGGCAGTGTTCAAGTAGCGAGCTTAGGTTTAACTTTCAGAAGAACTCTTTATGCTGTCCTTCTTTTTCATAAGTTGCAATAAGCACCATCGACCACCGCTTTATCCATCTTCCAACGATGCCTTGACAGCGCAGGTGGGCGATTGCAATAAAATATTAATTACTCCGAAATTGACTACTGTCACGCTGTGGTGGTTTAGGGAGGCCTTCCGAGCTTAACATGAAGCGGCGAGAGTTCCTATTTGGAATTCGACCTTCAAACTTGCCGCTGTATAAACGCAGAAGTTTGATTGCGAGCATTTCACTACCAAGTGAGGCCGATTGTTTTTTTTCACAATATGTATACGCATGTCATTTGTGATACGAAATTCCGGGACAGCGAGCAACGTACACAAAGAACTGAATAATGAAAATCATGTCTAAATCTTGCAATCTTTTACTTGAAACATTTTGTAGATAACACGTATTAGCGAATATGATAAAGTTATATAGCCATCTTTACCTAGTATTCAAGCTGTTCTAACTTTTAAAAAGAAAGGTAGGATGCAAACAATTAAAAGCGGTTACTACATGACTAACTGTATATGTACTACACCGAAAATACCTTCCTGTATGAAATGCTCCATCAAACATGACTGTCTGAGACATCGGCTTGTGAAACATGTGATTATATGAGAGGCCGTGTTAGCCGTTGTGCCTGCGGATCAGCCCATATTCTTTTCCTATTAATCGGACATCATGCCCCGCAACGAAAAAAAAAATGGCAGATTCCACGTACAGTGGGAATCGATGATATGCGAAGCACGAATGAGGAAGGTTGATATGTCACTTTAAATCACCACAAAGTACGATGCATACATGACTACATGCCTTGACAGTGGCATGTAGTCATGTTGTCACATGATACGCATCTGATGATTATCATGTTTGCACCAGTCACATACCTTCGCCATTCATTGACGTCACGTAACACAAAATTTGCTATATGTGGAGCTAGCGAACCGGCCGCAAGTGCACCATCAAGGGCCCGATATACTTCAACGTAACGTTCACGCACGCGCACGCTGGGCACAGCGACGCTATACGTTAGTTAAACGTGAGAACTATATAGTCTGACGCCAGGCGCGACCAGTGCCGTCGGCGCAGCCCGAAGCCAACCGGCGCGAAATGCGACATGCTGCATTTCGCGCAGATGCGTTACCCAGAGAGCACTGCGTCTGCCTCTTTTCGTTACGGGGGGACGCCGGACGCAGTGAAACGCGCATGCGTCAAAGCAACGCAGCGCGGCGCGCGCCGGCGACTATATGGCAGGACCGGCGCCTGGCGTAGCAGTGCCGGAGTGACGCGACGAAACGAAAGCCGGCGCGCACGCGCACCGTGTCACGTCGAAGGGTATTGGCGCCTTGACAGTGGCATGTGGTCAGGTTGTCACATGATACGCATCTCATGATTATCATGTTTGCACCAGTCACATACCTTCGTTATCCATTGACGTCACGTAATACCAAATTTGGCATATGTGAAGCTAGCAAAACGGCCGCGATCGCATCATGAGTGTGGCATGTAGTCATATTGTTACATGACACGCATGTCCTGATTATAATGTTTGGATGTGTCATTTACCCATGTCGTTCATTTATTTATGTACCGTAATACCAAATTTCGTATATGTGACGCTAGCGAAACGCCCGGCTGCGAGCGCATCCCGAGCGTGGCATGTAGTCTTGTTGTGAAATGACACGCATGTCCTGTTAATCATGTTTGCACCTATCTCATACCTTCGACATCCATTGACGTCCCGTTATGTCAAATTTGGTGTAAATGAAGCCAGAGAAATGGCCCCCAGTGCATCGTGAGCGTGGCATGTCATTGCCAGATGGAGCCGCTATTGACGCTAAGGCCGCCTATTGGCCTCGAGGGCGACCACTTGAAATTCTGGCACTGCTGTCACTGTGACGTACTAAAATACCTCCCGTGACTCGCCTATGCCTATGTCTGAGCAGCGCGCTTACTTTCAACCCCGAGGCACTTTATTTTTCAGCCGACCGGTTTGTTTACCTCTCGATACCGAAGTGCCGGGCGCAATCGACCGACCCGAATGTGAATCGATTACTCCCAAAATGTCGCGGAAGCGATATACTTGACTTATAAATCTAAAATTGGTGAAAAAACTCATAGCGCCTTTTATTGGGTGGGCAGGAGCACTTCTCAGTGCACTCAAAGTGCTCTCCCGAATTGCGGCTTTTGCAGTGATCGGACAACAGCGGGTAAGTTGTGTTTCAGTGGTCGAGGAGGGGCACGTTTTCGGCGCTTTTGACAGCCGGGAGCCGTTTTTGGTTCTCCGCCGCCGTATGCGGAGTAAACAGAGCGCGAAAGAAGTCACGTGACCTTCCTCACGTCATTTCTTGTATTATGCCCTGGAAGGCGGTGTGCCTGCCCGCGCAGTGCGAGCGTGCGGCATGTCTGGACATGTCCGGGAAGCGGGTGTGCAAGCAAAAAAAAAGTAAGGCATTTCCCACGTACTGTGGGAATTAATGACATGCGAAGCACGAATGAGGAGCATTGATTTGTCACTTCAAAATGAGCACAACGTTTCGTAGAAATGTTATGTTCGTCACGTATCTAGATAAGATGCAAATTCAAAATAATCGAGGTGAACAGTGGAAGTGTCTCAGACAGGCTAGCCGACGTTTCGATAGGGCGACCTATCTCTGCATTCTTAGCTTCCCTTTTTCTCAGCCAACATGCCACCGAATTCTTTCGGCTATTCTGCTGAGTGGGCCCCCTACGGCAATACTGAAGGCATATCTTGGCCAATGACCTTCCCCATTAAACTTGTGCTCTTCCGACCCCATCCGGCATCGTTTACCTTCGACATATTCGCATTTGAAAATATGCCACCTGCTTCTCCCCTCCCCTTTTTCGTAACCACTTTCTTGTTATGCGTCCCATTCATAGGTCTTCGAGAATAGGCGTAAAACAGCTATCGTTGGCAACCCTGTGTAGTGGCTGGATGCCGCGACCATCTGCCGGCTTCGAACTTTCAAGCGCTTTCCTTTTTTCATGTCGGCAGCCACCGCTTTACAGCACTACGCTCCTCCTTTGCGTGTTTCTTTTTTTTCTCACTTTCCTTTTTTTTCCACCCTCCGAGAACGTCATTAACCACTAGCACTTAACTTCAAATGAAGCAAGTACTGCACTTAGTTGTTTTATAGTTTTTTTTTTCAGACGGCGATTGCCAACAGGGACACGCACTTCCACCAGGAGATGACATCACTACTAACCCCCTTGAAACTAACACGCCAAGGATGAAACGGCGCCGTTGACATAGATGGTTCATCCTATCAAAGTGTCAGCCAGCCTGTCTAAGGCACTTCCACTGTTCACCCTGATTATACCACTAGATAAAATGCAAGTGTGCTATTTATAGCCACGTAACGACGGCACCACTAACGTTTGCAATACCAGCCGCACCAGTGGTAGGCATGTAAATTATGCCGTGCATGAATTCCAGGTCATGATTATCATGTTTGCACCACTCATATATATTCATCACTTATTCACGTCACACCAGATTTGCTATATTTGAAGCTAGTGGAACTGCCCCGAGCGCATCTTGAGCGTAGCATGTAGTCATGTTTTACATGACACGCATGTAATAATTCTCATGTTTGGACGTGTCATTTACCTTCGTCATCTATTCACTTCACGTCAAACCAAACTTCGTATATGCGAAGCTAGCGACACAACCGCGAGCACATCATGAGCGTATGGCGTATAGTCATGAGTTACATGACATGCATGTCAAGATCTCCGCATTAGGACTCGTCACTTATGTTCGCCATGCACTCATGTCATATCATACGAGTTTTACAACATGTGATATGAACGAAACAACCACAAGACCAGCAAGGCCATGGCGTGTAAATCGTGAGATTCATGACGTACATGTCATGATTTTCATATTACTACTGTTCACTTTCGCTCGTCACCCAGTTACATTTTGCCATACCAATTTTGATATAGATGCCATCATGGAAACTGTCAAGAGAGCTAAAAGTTGTAGGCGGATAGACATATATATATATATATATATATATATATATATATATATATATATATATATATATATATATATATATATATATATATATATATATATGTAGATAGATAGATAGAAGTCGCCAAATTTCACTATGAAATGCTTCGCATTTAAAATGTGGTCACAAAACACCTGACTTCACGCGCAGCAGCTATCAGCTCTGCTCTGGGATCCGCGTGGTTGCTCCATTCGGCAGACGAAAGCGCACAACCCCGCTGCCCCCGCGCATTGCTCTGGCTGCTCCTTTTCTTCCTTCTGATCGCCCAACGGAAAGTGCTCTCGGCGTTCATGCTCGAGTGTGCAGCTCACTCAGCGGGCACCAGTTTTTTTTTTGCGTGAGTTGTCTAATATTTTTGCTCTACGCATTTTCATAATAGAATACCAACCAGCCTAATCCCACAGTTTACAACAGTTATTTTTTTTTGAGCTTCCGTGCATTTTCAAACATTTTGCGTGTGCATGAATTTTGAATGTTCGGACGTATCGTCATCTGTTAGCCGCCGTGATGTGATGATCTTCCGGCACACAAATTGGTTGATTCCAGTGACCAGCAGAGGCAGTGAAAATAAGATATGGTAATGTAACCTATAGTCGAGCGACGGATGCCTTCAGGTATTGCATCATTCTCGCACCATATCACATCCGTCAATTCACCCTATGCAGAGGCACAAGTAGTGAAAACGAAGATTAAGCAGGCAAATATATACGCGGGTGAATTCGCACTAATTGAAATATCTTCGTTGAAATTATCATCCGGCAAAATTTCTGGTGAAAGTAACAAGTCACCAAACCCATGGTTGTTGTGAACAGTAAAGTTATAGCGGCGAATAATTTCATGCATGCTCTCAACATAGGTCACGTCAACCTAATAACCTATATCCTTGGTCGCCCTTGGTCAGTTGATAGTGGTCTGAAAACTCGGGCAAGGTGTTGCCGTAAATCATGCGCGGCAGTCCACGCAGATCAACATGGTACTTCTCGGCTGCCCACTTTCCGCACAGAAGCAAAAGACAGGTGCACGCCCTGGCGCTTGCCTCAGTAAACATAAATGTACGTGACAATGCTTCGCTTCACAGGTTACTACATGAATGTCATAACAAGTCACCTTCTACCAGTGCGCCAATTCACGTTGGGCGTCCATGGCACCATGCGCACACGTTTCCATCGAAAGCGCATGACGCGGCG
The DNA here is from genome assembly GCA_013436015.1 of Rhipicephalus annulatus. Lineage (NCBI taxonomy): Eukaryota > Metazoa > Arthropoda > Arachnida > Ixodida > Ixodidae > Rhipicephalus > Rhipicephalus annulatus. Next base: position 43,111 of record WOVY01010095.1, on the reverse strand, counting down.
ATGACCGCACTTTGGCTCACGAAATCTTTGTCGGCAAACACTCTAGGTTCTTTCACAACTAATACAAACACAACCAACGCGAGCAATGTGAGCAAAATGGTGGCTGAGCAGCCTATATCCCCGGAGTCATCAAACAATTCGTATACTCGGTAACACGTGATGTCATTTTTTTCTTCATAGAAAGATTCCGCCAGATGGCGCCATGGTATGTCCTCATTGGCAATAGATACGATCGCCTGGAAATCGATGTGGTGTTAGTAAAATATCATTAAGCCTGATAAAAAGATCAATTATAACTAAAATAAAAACCGTTGGTTCAAGCCTTCGTGGGGATTAGGTTGAAATGCACGATACAGGTGGCACTCGTGATAGCTATGGCAATTAAACTTGAAGTATCGTCAGCTTACCTGTAGTTAGGTACGGCAATCGAAATTCGAGTCTACGAAAAATGGCCTGAAACGGCTTGTTGGGACGTTCATAAGAAAACAAACCGTATGACATTTGAATGTTTCTGAAATCTCGTTTCAGGGATATATAGAGTAGCTCCTAATTATTCCCATCCTTATCACGCAAACTTGATTTGGTCCTTTACTAAGCAGTGAGCATAACGTTTGGTGCTGTATACTCAAAGAATGCCAGCACAGTGGCATTCATTGATTTGTTTACCCGGAGTAGGTGATCTTTGTTTATAGCATTTTTTTCTGTAAAGGGCAACGTGACGTGTGATAAAAGCAATCCAAAGTTTATCAGATATTATGCGAGAGGTTATTACACTGCCAATAACATAAAGCTTGAACTTTCATTGGCGAGTCCATGCTAGAATTTTTCAGCCGTGCTGGTGAAGATAACTGAAACTTCTAAAAATAAGGTCACGTCTTATGTTGGTAATTATGTCCCACTTCACAGGCTTTCCAGCACAACATGTTCCTGTTAATTGTAAACAACAATAATAAAAAGATTGTCAAACAAGAAAAGAGATTTTTTTATCTTGTGACACGCACTCCAAGCTCTAATCGTTGGAATGATTAATCTAACTCATTGCATGCATGTTGCATGACCTTTAATTGAATTAAATGCCATCGTTTTTTTAATAGATGTCGACCCCTCACTTCTTTCTACCAATACAGCAAACTTTTGAAGCGCTTTCATATAAAAGATTAAAATAACATATCACTGACTTTACTTGCGGCTGCACCGTGAGCAATAAACAATGTTACATGGAATTAAATCTCACTTTTGCGAAATTATTAACTTATTGCTGTACTGACAGTGTCGTACAAGTGCAGAAATATTTTTTGGGGAGCCACGGATCTACTCGTAGTTGATATCGTGGTTATATTAAAGTGCATTCTTGGTTTAAATCATCTTCATGTGTCACTGAATAAACTATTTCAAAGTTAAAAAAACAACGCGGTGTACTCTTCTACGTTTTAATGTATCTTTTTACTCAGTCTATTGAGTACCAGTCTTTACCCACAGATCACAAGGTGGGAAAGGGGTGCCTCTAATGAAATCAGGTAATCCGCATTCCTCTCTCTATTACGGACCCATTTTATCACCAGTGTGTTTTGTGAAATCCTCGAACATGCCTTATCTATAATTTTTTTCCTTTATTGAATGCAGCTGTTTTTTTCACTTCATTTGCGCATGGGTTTTGCAAGAAATACTCTTGCAATACGCAAATAATATCCTTTATTCATGATGTTCCATCTCCTTTAGAAGAAGGCCACATTCCCGTGTACTCAGATTTCGGTGCACGTTAAAGAACCTCAGGTGGTCAAAATTTCCGGAGCCCTCCACTACGGCGTCTCTCATAATCATATGGTGGTTTTGGGACGTTAAACCCCACATATCAATCAAGAAGGCCACATTATTGACAGTACCCCTTTATATTTTGTAATGCTCTCGATAAGCTCTTTCATTGCTTAGCACTTCTGAAATTTAGACTTAAGACAGCCCTTACACCTTGAACTGCATTAACTGTTTTCTAACTAAATATACTCATTTTGTAACTGTTAGTGATGCCCGATCCCCGCGTTGTGGCGTAAATTTGATCATCCCTACAGGCTGGTTTTTGCAATAGGGAGACCATGCATTTCTCGCTTTACTCTGACTCATCCACATTTTCAGGCTCTGCTATCAATAACATCCACCTATAGCACGTAATGCCTTATAAATATTTCGTAATTCACCGAACAATAACTTTTCTAAGCATGCGCACAATGAACACATCACTGACATTGCTGACAGATTTCTCAGGTACATACGCAGAATGAGGGCGCGGGTTCAAATCCCGGCTGCGGCGGCTGCATTTCCGATGGAGGCGGAAATGTTGTAGGCCCGTGTGCTCAGATTTGGGCGCACGTTAAAGAACCCCAGGTGGTCTAAATTTCCGGAGCCCTCCACTACGGCGTCTCTCATAATCATATAGTGGTTTTGGGACGTCAAACCCCAGATATCAATCAATCATACGCAGAATGTTTTTCAAAATTTCGTGTCATTCAAAGTTACCACTCCGCAAAACATTATTTCGACCCAACCTCGAAGCTTCAGTGAGCTCATTCTGTTTGGGACCCCGGTAAAAAACATGAACAACTATAACTGAATCAGTACAAAAACATTCAGCGTCCTTCAATATTTAAAGGTATCCCCCCACACAGCTACCGTTTCACTAATGAAACAGGACCTTAAACTAACAAATTTGAAATTTAGAAGCAAGTTTTCTCATGTATGTCTCTCGAAGAAAATAATCTACAAAAATAATTCGCTTAAAAAGGAACTGCTCTCAGCACCTTCATACATATTATCGCGTCTTGATCACCAGTAAAAGCATTACGTTTCTTTTCGCTGCACTACATTTCTTACAGACTGGTTTTTCCTCAAAATCAGCGCCTAGTGGAACCGCCGTCCCATGCTTTCATCGAAGACGCATCATCATTCAAGGCCACTTACCGATTGTCTTCAGCCTATAGAGCTTAGTGTTGTTTCAACACGTGTTTTCATCGATTTGTTGTATTTCGATGTTCTATATTTATATTTCTTCTTTTCTTGCGATACCAGTCATATGGACAGTCTCGACTTGTTTTTGCCGTCGCCGCCACCGCCATCAGTCACGTATGTGCACATGCATGAATATAGGTGCGGGAAGAATGCGCTAGCCTGGTCTTTCTGCGGAGCAAACATCACCTTTCCGGCAGAGGTCATCTGCGCACGCGCTTATCTTGTAAGCGAACAAAGGGGGAAGAGGGATGCTTATGGTGGCCGCGCTTTCGCGGCAATGGTCAGCACGTACCTTGTGCCCTCACGGCAGACAGGAGCTTCTACGGGCTGGGCTGTCAACATGAAAAAAAACGGTGCCAAAAGTGTACCGGGAGCAGCCTTGTTCCCTAACACCAATGTTTTGAACAGTTACGTGACAAAGAGAGAGAGAGAGAAAATTTAATGCGGAAAGGCAGGGAGGTTAACCAGAAAACATATCCGGTTTGCTACCCTGCACTGGGGAAGGGGTAAGGGGAGACAGAAAAGTAAGAAAAAGAAATGGGAAAGGGAGGAAGAGAAGCACAAACACACACACACACACGCGCACACAGTAGTGTCACAATCGTTCAACGAGGCGGGTCGCTCGCAGAAACTTCATCAGCGCCTTCGTTGCTTTCTGGCGTGAAGCTCGATCTTTCCGACATTCCAAGATTGACTGCTCAGAAAGTGGCTGGTCGTCGAGGCGAGCAAACACTGCTGAGAGGGACTGTCGCTGAGAGCTGTACTGGGGGCACTGACATAAAATATGTTCAATTGTTTCGTCATTGTCGCAATGGTCGCATGCAGCGCTGTCTCTCATTCCGATGCGGCAGGCAAAGGCGTTCGTGAAAGACACCCCAAGCCACATGCGGCAGAGAAGGGTCGTCTCGGATCGGGGTAGGCCAGATGGAATAGTAAGTCGTAGGCATGGGTCCAGGCGGTGAAGACGGGTGTGGAGAAAACCGGGCGTATTCCGCATAGACCTTGCGACATCCTGCGCAAGCGTATTAATCTTTGCTGCTGCGTCGCTTCTTGATAGTGGAATAGGATCCATCACTCCATTTTCGTGAGCATTCTTAGCTGCATCGTCGGCTTGCTCGTTACCGATGATGCCGCAATGGCCTGGTAACCACTGAAAAGATATGTCATGTCCTTCATCTATTAGGTGATGGTACAGTTGTCGTATTTCGAGCGCCAATTGGTCTTGAGGCCCACGACGTAGAGCATTGTGTAGACATTGGAGAGCTGGTTTCGAATCAGTAAAAATGCTCCATTTTTGTGGTGTCTCTCGATCAATCCTGCGGAGTGCGCTGCGGAGTGCCGCGAGCTCCACGGCTGTCGATGTCGTCTTGTGTGACGTTCTGAACTGGATGGTTTCGGCTCTTGCTGGGAAGATCACAGCTCCTGCAGATCCTCCAACAGTTGTCGAGCCATCCGTGTAAAGTTTGACATGATCTTTGTATTCTTCGTGTAGCATGAGTAGAATCATCTGCTTTAAAGCTGGCGCCGAGAGCTCCGCCTTCTTGCGAATCCCCGGCACTGTCAAGCGCAGTTTTGGTCGGTCCAAGCACCAAGGAGGTGTTAGTATCCGTTCCGGAGGCGTGTAGACTGTTGGAAGGCACTCACGGAAAGTCAATACTCTCTTACAGAAGGAGGCACTCGGTCGATCTTCTGGAAGCGAAGCTAGGTGGTGGGCAGGGGCGCGAGCAAGGTGTCTAATATGAGCTCTAAGCACCTCCAAAGTAATGTGCACTGTGGCCGGATGATCTTTGGCGATTGCGATGGTTTCCGCTGTTGATGTACAGCGTGGTAATCCAAGACAAACTCTGAGTGCCTGGCCCTGGGCGTTTTCTATTGTGCGTATACTGCTTTTGCAAGCGTTCGTCAGAACCGGCAAGCTATACCGCAGGTACCCCAGAAACAGCGTTTTGTACAAATGCAACATCGCGTGCACTGATGTGCCCCACGTTTTGCCTCCGAGGAACTTGAAAAGTTGTGCGATGGCCGTTAGGCGCTTCTTTAGAGTGGCCACATGGGGACTCCAGCAGAGATTTCGATCGATCGTGACCCCCAAAAACCTGTGGGTCCTGGCGTAGCAGACACTGTGTCCATCGATGGCGATGGGATATGACGTCATTGCCTTCCGCGTGAACGCGACCAGCGCCGATTTCTCAGGAGAAATCTCGAGGCCTTGTTCTCTAAGGTACGCCGATATTGAATTCGCTGCTTTCTGGAGTCTCGCACGTAGGTGGAGGACGACGACGAAGTGTCTCTTCATAGAACGCTTCTGCTTTCGGCTCCGAGCATTGTTATCAAGTTTTTCGCTTTTTACGGGAGACGCTGCTCCCTGCCCCAAGGCGACGGACGCGGAGTCATCCACTGGTCCGCCCAGCCAGAGGTCTGCTATGGCGAGCTCCTCGGTAAATCAGCGCGCCTGGCCCAGAACCAGTGAGGCCAACGGTGATAGTCACTGCCTCATGGCTGTGGACGCGGAGCCTTCTGCGGCTCTGTCCGGCCATAGACCACCTTTGGCAAGCTCGTCGCGGAAACGAAGCACCTGTTCGAGCACCAGCGAGGACACGGAACTGTACTCGGCCACTGGCGACGACTCGTCGGATGACGACTTCGAGACCGTGAGAAGCAGGAAGGCCAAAAGAAGAAGTATCAAGCCGTCTTCACCAGCAGGGACATTAACGTCTCAGTCAAAAGGAGAACGCTGGCCGCACACCATCCTATTCATGCCCGAGGACTCCACCATCAGCCTTCGAGCAGTAAACAGGCAAGCTCTCTCTATGTACTTTGAGGGGGTAGCACCAAACGACATTAAGGATATCCGGGTGAACACGCGGAAGAATATTCTAGCTGTGGACACAATGACTGCCAGCGCCATAGACAAGCTTCGCAGAGTATCAGATTTGGGAGGCATCAAAGTTCGACCGGTCATTCCAATGGACGGTGCCTGCATGGCGGGAGTAATCTACGACATTGATTTGGCCATAGCAAACTCGGACCTCCCAACTCTCATAAAACCAGTGAACGAAGGAGTTCTCATCGCGAAGGTACTTCGCCTCGGAAACACCCGTTGTGTGAAGATAATGTTCAAAGGAGATTCCATTCCGTCGCATGTCAAAGTGGGACACTTCCGACATCCTGTTCGACCATTTGTCCCTAAACCACTCCAGTGCCATAACTGCATGAAAATTGGGCACATCAAGAGTGTATGTACAAACACCACAGCATGCCCCCGATGCGCTGAGCCGCACACTGCAGACGCATGTCGGGCAACAAGCCTGAAGTGCAGAAACTGTGATGGTCCGCATGATGCTGCATCCAAGGAATGCCCTCGGATTAAGAAGGAAATCGCCATTATCAAACAAATGGTTAGGGACAATTCAACCCACAGAGAGGCTGCTGAAAGGGTACGGCGGCGACGTAGTCGCCGACGGAGGCGTGTAGGACAGAGTGTTGCGCACAACCCATTTCCTCCGAGCACGAGTGAAGTAGTAAGCACGAAGCGAAATGAAGTGGAGAAGCTCACAGCTGCGGATGGGTGGCCTACGCTTCCGCGTACGCAGCCTGCAAAGGAGCCTCCTGCGAGGCCTCGCCGCCCTACACCTTCCACCGAGTCTACTTCCGTTGAGGATGTGTCAAGGGTCGATCGACAGATCATCCCGATGTTACGATCCCTCGTCGCTGTCATGGCAGACATACTAAGAAGCCTGGGAACTCCAACCGCTCGAAGCGGGTTACAGGTGTTGGACGCGCTGAGCCCAGTCCTCGCCTCCCTCGCGTAGAGTCATGGCAGGAGATCAACAATCGTTCCGCAAAGACGTCAGAGAAGCATCAGTCATCCAGTGGAACGCAAGAGGACTTAGATCACGGATTTCCGATTTTCGTCAGTACGTGTTTTCTAACCGATTCCCAATCATCGTAATATGTGAACCGAAATTATCAAACCCGATCAGGCTATCCGGCTACGAATCAATCCCGTCCAAAACCCGAAACGAAAGCAGCAAGGTCATTGTGTATATTCGTCGGGAGCTTACCTACATCATTCAACCTGTGTCGCCTCATGATGAGAACCAATATGTTTGCCTGACTGTGAAGCAGAAAACCCTCACCTTCACATTAATAGGTGTCTACTTATCTCCCTCAGCCCGTTTTGATTGCCAAAGACTGGATGACATTCTTTCGAGCGTCCCGGATCCGTGGATAATTATAGGGGACTTCAACGCCCACCACCCAATCTGGGGAAGTTCAAAAGTCAATGCCACGGGCCGGAGGCTGGCTTCATTTGTATCGACTCATGAACTGTCTCTACTTAATGATGGGAGCCCTACATTTCTGCGAGGATCAACGTACAGCAGCTGTTTGGACTTGACGTTTGTGTCACGTCGCTTCGCCACAAGCGTTAAGTGGTTTTTAGACATCGAGACACATGGTAGCGATCACATCCCCAGTTATCTCACCATCGAAGGCTTTGCTAGCGACCACCCGCCGAAAACCGTACGGAGGATCGATTTTTCAGCATTCACAACCAACATTGAACACGCTTGTGAAAAAGGCTTAACCTCTGGCATTGAGCAAGCGATCAAACAAGCAGCGCAGAGTGCGATGCGCACGCTGGCATATTCTTCAAGGCCCTCAGAAACGGACATGGAGTTAGAGCGACTCCGTGCGACTCGTCGGCGTGCGGAGCGTAGATATCGACGCACAAAATCCATTCAAGATCTACGGATGGCCAGGCGCATGCAAAAGAAGATCCAGCGTCGTATAGACAAACTGGAGTTTCAACGGTGGGCGAAGTTTTGCGCGAGTCTAGACCCTCGCAAACCGCTTTCTCAAATATGGCGAACCGTGCGAGGCCTACGCATATTTCCCCAACAACGTTTTCCGTTTAAAGCCTTGGCCCTTTTCCAAAATAGAAGGGATATCGAGGTAGCGGAAGATTTTTGTAGGAAGATTACGGGCCCGTCAAATTGCACAGAAGCCCTTACTGCTGATTACACGCCACATTCACTTGACCCGCACCTGGACCTGCCTTTTTCAATGGAAGAACTGAATGTGGCTCTTGCTTCATGCAATCGATCGTCATCGCCTGGGCCGGATGGCATATCATACCGCCTATTATGCAATCTCGGTGATCGAGCACGAAGTGCTTTGCAGGAAGTATTCAATGAGTCTTGGAGAGATGGAACGGTCCCCAGAGAGTGGAAAACAAGCCGGTTGGTTGTACTTCTCAAACCTGGAAGTTACGTGACAATGAATCTAAAATACTCAAGCCAGCCTCGCTTCGTATAAGATTGAAATTTGTCGCTATGCTCGTGCCGCAGGAAACTTCGTTACTTAGCAAGCACTTGTTTACTGCCCGTCGAATTTTCAGCTATGAGAAAGCACGTATCTCTAATATAGCCCTCGCTTTAAATTCTTTTTATGACACATTTGAAACACAGGTGAGGTTTATGAATGTTGAAGAGTTGTGGTAAACATTTAAAGAAAAAATGCTGGAACTAAGCGAAAAGTCTGTGCTTTCATGGTTTCTGACTGCCAGGTGCAGCAAAAGCAAACCATGGTATTTACGTGACGTTAAACGCAGGGCCAGGCAATGTGCGCGTGTTTACTCCACTTATAAGAAAAGCCTTCTTCAAATATAAGGGATAGCTTAAACACCTAAAGATAATTTTTCTCATACATTTCACCTGCGCATAAGGAAGGCCCTGAGGAACTGTGGAAATTCTTTAAGTCGAAGAGCAAAGACGTGTTATCGATTCCAGCTCTTGATGACAATGACACCACTATCCATAATGATGTCGATAAAGCTGAGGGCTTTATCTCATTTTTTAGTTCTGTGTATGCCCCTTGGGTTAACATCACTGGCACTTTCGCACAGTCCTCTCAGGTGGTGGCGGAAGAAATTAGTGATATTGTGATTGGCCAGCATGGAACAGAGACTTTTATTAAATCCATGAATGCCTCTAAAGCCGCAGGGCGTGATGATGTGTCACCTGCATGGGTTTCTTTGTGCTCGTATCTAATTATCTGTGCGTCATTTTCACTAAGTCTTTGGAAGAATCTTCATTACGCGATGACTGGAAACTTGCCAACGTAGTGCCCGTTAACAAGAGTGGACCACAGATAGTGTTTTAAAATATAGGCCGATTTCACTCACAAGTGTTGCATGCAAAATACTTGAACACGTTCTGTCTACCAATATAATGACTCATATGAACACGTATTCTTTACTTAATCCTCAGCAGCACGGCTTTCGTAGTCTTTTTCCTGCACAACACTGTTACTTGAAATGACACACGACTTATTCTCTGCTTTAGATAAGGGTTTTGCTATTGACTGCTTGTTCTTAGAAAAAAAATGCATTTGACGTCGTATCCTACTCTTTATTATTTGAAAAACTAAAAATGTATAAAGTGAACGATATGGTTGTGAACTAGACAAGCGAGTATTTAAATTTAAGGAGACAAAAGCTTGTTATAAATGGTAAGTCATTCCGGGAAGTTGATATGTTCTCTAGAGTGCCTCAAGGGTTAGTCTTGGGTCCGCTAGTGTTCCTCATCTACATAAATGACATTTGTTCCGGTATTTCATCACATATCAAATTATTTGCCCACGACTGTGTTTTGTACAGACTTATACATGCCTTCTATGGTTGCACTGCTCTTCAAAACGATCTTGACACAGTTACTGAATGGTGTGGAAAGTGGCGTATGTTCATTATTGCAAAAAAACAAAACAGTGAATATGTGTTTCACTAAGAAAAAAGCACAACATGACCAATTTAAACTGTAAATTCAATCAGGCTGCTAGCAGTTTATGAACACAAGCATCTCGGTGTATATATTACACTGGACCTTTCCTGGAGCCGTCACACCAATCACGTCACAAGTAAAGCAGGACCTGTGTTAGATATCCTGCAAAGAAACGCAAGTAAGTTACCACTTGAGGCCAAGAATTAACTATATATCACTAACATTCGATCTCTCTTAGATTACGCTTGCGCTGTGTGGAATCCGTGGAAGGCACGTGATGTGTCCAATTTAGAAAAATGTGTCCAATAGAAAGATGCACGTGATGTGTCCAATTCGAAAAATGGCCCTTCGGTTTGTCTGCTTTGATTTTACCAGAAATTTCAGTGTTTCAAAAGCAAAAGAAAAGCTTGGTTTGGGACTTCTAGACAAGCGAAGGGAATACCTGAGGGTGAAACTTTTTCAAAACATATTTTATAGCCGTACAGGTCTGTACCTTTCACTGTACTTTTGCGAACCGGACTACGTTTCACAGCGACTAGATCATGCCAATAAGATAAGAGAAATAAGCCATGGCACTGACGCATATAAAATGTCATTTCTCCCCGGGACGATAGCACGGGGGAATAGGCTGCTTTCTGAAGTAGCAGAGGTTACTTCACATGAGGTATTTTGCAGGTTACTTCAGGGTCTAGAGTAGTGTACTGGCGAGGATGTGTATGGATGAGACGGTGCTGTGAAGCTGCTTTGTATTGTCTACCCCAACGTGCCGCTATGTATTGTTGACAACAAGTTGCGTTATTATTGTGTTGTAGGAGTGTGAGTATCTGTATTCAGTGTTAAAATTTTGTATTCTTTCCCCTCCCCTCCCCCCACTCTAATGCCCCTTGGTGCTGTGAATACCATGATAACTAAATAAATAGATAACAATGCCCATGAAATGCTAGTCTGGCTTCGTAATACATTCGAATATGTTGCTATCGCATTCATTGCTTCGCCCTTCTGGTGAAACTGTGTCTTTTTTATTACCAACTCCCCCCTTTAACACTTAGATGCACCCTCAGGGTAATATGAATAAAAAATGAATATGTAAATAATAAATAAAGATATCAATAAAAATAAATAAATGTTTATTTCTCAAAGTGTGTTGGCAGAAGAATTAACTCAAGTGAACCTAAATTTGCAAGTAGTAGCAAGAATTGAGGAGCTAAGTAGACAACACAGAGAGTTTACTTTGACTGTATTTTACAACAAGAAAAGTGCATTCATGAGACCTATAAAATTGGTTCAGGTCACTAGGTGATGTTCACTGTGCAAGAGAAGAACAACTGAGAAAGCACCTCTGCTAACAGTGATATTGTAATTTCAAGGGCTCTTTGAAAAAAAAAAAGAGCGGGAGCAAAGTGTCAGGGTAAACAGAGGTATATCCTCATAATTAAGTAATTGCTTTATCAGATACAGCATCACTACCGGCTGTCCTATAGTTCCACGCTGGAGAGTGGCCTCAAAATATGTGTCGTCACCGCTGCACGGATTGTGGTACGCGGCGCTTGCAAGTAGCTAAAAATATGTGTTGATTCTCTCAGAAAACTAAAACGTGAAGAAGTCTGAAAAAGAAAACGTACGTGGCCAAGCACACGAACGTAGTTTATGTCGAGAGTACGCGAGCTCTGATTCACCGAAAAAGACGCGCATACCTCATCGCCTGACCGGACCTATGGAGTCGGGGGAAAAGATAACAGGATGTGACTGCCCTTCATTTTCAAATGCAAAAAAAATAGTGGACTTCTATGACCTTGACCATATCTATCTATCTAGCCGCCTACGACATTTAGCTCTCCTAGTAGATTTGACAATCAGATCTATACTAAAATACGTATGGCACAACATGACTGTATGACGAGCATAATTTGCAAGTCATAAAATGAAAATCAAGACATGTATGTCATGAATGTCATGATTTACATACATGTCATCATCTTGCTGCTACTGCGGTGGTTTCGTTTACTGAAACATTGCAAAAGTGCTATCGTATGACATTACTGCACGAAGAACATATGTCACAAACCCCAACGCGGAATTCATGTGTCATCATGCGTGTCATGTAAGTCATGACTGCACGCAACGCGTATGATGCTCTCGGGGCCTTTTCGATAGCTCCACATATACGGAATTTGGTATTACGTGACGCGAGCGCACTACGAAGGTAAAAGACACGTCAAAATATGATAATCATGACATGCTTGTCACGTAAAACATTATTATATGCTACTCTCATAGCTTACTCGTGGCCGTTTTGCTAGCTTCACACATACCAATTTCAGTATTACGTGACATAAATCAATGACTAAGGTATACGACTGGTGCAGGCATTATAATCATGACATGCGTGTCATGTAAGAACATGACTACACACCACACTCATGATAGCACGCGGCCATTTCGCTAGCTTCACATATAGCAAATTGGGCATTACGTTACGTGAATTTACGACGCCGGTAAATGGCACGTCTAAACATGATAGTTATGATATGCGTGCGATCTAAAACATGGCTACATGTTACGCTCATAGCGCGATCGCGGCCGTTTCGCTAGCTTTACATATACTAAATTTCGTATTACGTATTCGTGATCCGACGAACACAAATGCCAGGGGCAAACATGATATTCATGACATGGAAGTCATTTACAGCATATTTTACGTCCGGCTTGTAACGTTGTCCTAAGTTTTAAGTGACATATCATCCTTCCTCATTCGTGCTTCGCATATCATTGATTCCCATGGTACGTGGGATCTCACATCTTTTCTGGTCGCTTAGTGACACCAGTACCAGCCTGAGCAGTGGAGTTCAGACAGTGCTTAATGGTTTGCACGGTATAGCGTTGGCACCGTAATATGTTGTGTTTCAGATGCACGATACATTATCGAATGTAACGGAAACACAGACAGATACTCCTTTTGAGAGGCGTACCGTGATACCAATACAAGATACCCAAACAGTATTTAAGATAGTGTATCAGATACATGTATTTTCAGAACTGCCTAGCCATGCTTGCCTCAGTGTCCTGATACATCGGGAGACATATCAGTATGTGTATTTTTGTTACACGAAGTAATTTATCTCGTATCCAGCGGTAACAGCTATTCCTAACAGTTATCAGAGGCCGACCTTCACTACTCCAGCTGTTCGCAGGTTTGAATCCAGCCGGTGGCAAATTATCTTTTCGTCTAGTTTTCTTTCTTCACGCTTACATTAAAATTACTTCTCATAACATCCCCTATACTCTGGTCACTGAGAGAATATGTACAGAGCTAAAGAAAAAATAGATATATAAACCAAGAGAAAGATATATATCCTTGGCGAAACGAAATTTAATGGCGAGGCGGGCTTCGAAATCGCGTACCGTTACGAAGGTGAGACGCCAACACGGTCCCGAAGGCGCCACTGCTCCGAACTCCGCCGCCAAGGTCACCAGCCGTTTGGTAGCGTAGGTTTCTCAGCTCGCGACTGCTTCTGCGCAGAGCTGATAGACGAGCAGACGAGATGTCGGTGAGTTAAGGCAAGGTTTATGTACCGCATAGAAATAGAGGCATAGAAATTCGGCACTGGGGCCAACAGCTGTTACGAAGCGCACCGCCGACAAGGTTACGAAGGGCGCTACGAAACTCACCGCTAACAAGGCCACTGGCTGCGCCGACAGCGAAAGGGCTCGAAGCAACGAGACGCTTCTCTGACACATAGGTTTACTGCTGGCGACGCGCCGCAGGGCTTTTTTATAGGCACTGGGTGGATCCTTTGAGTCACCAGCGTCCAACCAGAAGCGCCGCTGGCCGTGATGTCACAATCCTCTATTGGGGACCCGCCACTGCGCGTGGTTGCACCCAAGGACGAGGGATGTTGCCGCGCATTGCGTAAGACTCGCTGGACTGGAAGGCGCCGATTGCTTCATCGGGCTCGTGGGCTGAGGGAGCTCACTGTGCGTTGCGTGACAGACCGGTGCCGCCGCTTGATGACGTTGTTGAGTCGATCGCGTCAGGTGGAATCGAGCGCTGGTTTTGACACAAATTGCCTTTGCAAAGGCATTGACGTTCAGTGTGGACTCCCAGGCGTAACAATGCCTTGTACAAGGGGGCTTGGGCTTTCTTCAAGCGAATTGTATCGCTTTTCGCCTAAGCTTGCCCACATCTTTCAAGATGTAAATAAAGTTTGATTTGGTTTGATTTGATATGAGTGCCCATTATTAGCAATCGACATGTTCCAGTAGGAAACACCAGTCCATTTTGGCACGCTTTGAGCCTAGTCCTTAGGTTTTCACCTGAGCAACACCGCATTGAGCATCAACGTTAACGTCGCTGCCAGTGTAAGCGCCCGCTGCTTCGTATCTACACATAGTGCACTTTAGTAGGGGATGGTGTTATTTTTCAGTTATGACAGGCGGTTGACACCAACCACATCTGTCTTTAAAAAATTGTGGCCGCTACGGTATCCGCACTCTACAATGGGAGAGCCATAAGCGGTCTCTGCTGCCAATGTGTGTTTAGAGAAATTTATTCCCAGAAGCAGCGTACATAAATAACATTCGAACATAACATTCCAACATAACGTCCCCCCAGCACATAACGTGCACAGACACAAACATTTGTTACAAAAAGATGATTATAACAAATGGGAAATGATTCAGAGTGCCGAGTACTAAACTATGGTTGGGCATCAAACCTACATGAGCTTTCCCTGGATCGCGTGGTACTAATTCAGAGTTCCAGATACTCTTCTATGGGAGGGCATACAGCCGTCCCACAGGCCTCTCTAGACGGGCATAGAGAAAGTGGTTAACTATCTCGAGTACTTCGTACTCAACTTTGGGAGAGCAGTGAGCCGTCCCAAATTTGTGTGTTTAGAAAAAGTAATTAACGATTTAGAGTACTCGGTACTCTACTGTGGCAGAGCTAAAAGCTGTCCCGTGGACCTTACATCATATCAGCAGCAGCAGCTTCGAATACAGTGCCTGCTTCGACGCCTGGTGTTTAGAAAAAGTTTATTCTCTCATGGGACGCAACAAAGCTAATGGACAAGCGTCTGTATAACAGGCACAATAACAAACAAAAGACAAAGCACAACATACATTACACATTTAAACAGAAGTGTCCAAGTCCGTGGGATGTCCATAGTCGATAGTACTAATAACTATACATACACTACATAAATGCACTAATCCCAATATGGACAATGTACATGATGATATATGTGCAGAATTTACAAGACTTGGGGAAGATCTTAGAAAATATGTACAACAGGTATCATATCCATAAAAGTTACATAACTTACAGCGTTAAAATGAAGTGCATATATAGAAGAGCTCACACCAATATGGGACATACACAAACACATAGAAATAGTAAACACATACTGATTACATGCACCAATGAGACATTGACAGGTGACCTGGCTATAGGAACCAGGCCAGGTGGAAAACTAATTGAACGCGTCTGTCAACTACGGACAGAAAGCGGCACGACCATTGTCGCAGAAATTCTTCCTCCCCAAGGAAGAACAATTCCTCCGACAGAAACGATATGAGTTCAGAGTAGAGGCGTTCCAGTATTGGAAAAAGAGCACGACGACGATGATCTGCCGCAACAGCTTCGCACCTATTACGCCATAAACAAAAAGCTCCCGCACCTATTAGAAGGCGTGCAAAGCGATTACGCGGGCAGTGACCAGATGTTACAAAGCGATTAACACCTAGGCCGCAAAAACTAGTGTTAACTGACTTCAAAAACACCTTTGCAATGACACATTGCTGCAGCATATGCTGGTTAGACTCCTGTAACGGGCAGTTAGGACAAGTGGAAGATGGGACCATGCCCCACCTCTCCAGTCTGTCCCGTGTTGGGAGTACTCTCCATCCAAGACGCCACATAAAGTCACGGAGGTGACCAGGCAAAAACAATGCCGTTATCGCGCTCCACGAGACATGTCTCGATCGTGCTAGATGGGCTGGAGGAACCAGAGGAAGCAGAAGAGCCGCCGTTGTATCTACAATGCGGCTTTCAAGAATGTCCACATCGGGACAAACCTGCTGCGCGTGTCGATAAAATGCTACTGCCGTTGAGTAAAATGCAGGTACGTGAAGTGTTTTCGGTAAGAATTAAGCCGTGCATCTAGTAGTAAATAGCGTAACTTGGTGCCTAAGAAATAGCAGGCGAGATCACGCGCGGGGCACTGATCACCATGCAACAACCGAAGTAAGAATCGTAGGGCAAGTAGCCGGCAGCGAACAGAGACGGATGGGAATGCGAATCCACCGCAGTTTCTCGGTTGCCCAAGAGCTGCTCGGCAAACCAGCTCTGTTCCACCCGACCAGAAAAAGGAGCCAATGAGGGATTGCAACGACCTGGTGATTCGTAATGGGGGCTGTAAGACATGAGATATGTACCATTCACGGCCGCAAAACACCGTCTGTGCTAAATACCTGCTTTCGAGCATCGGTAAATCATACTCTTGTGCTTCCCGAACGTGTCGTTTTACATCTTCGACTACTGAATTCCACAAGGAGGCTGATATGCCGTAGCAAGTATAATCAAGCCCCAGAATGCGAATAGAGTCACTTTTTTGAAGGCCGAAAAAGGAACTTAGACGCCTGTTTTGAAAAAATTTATTGCCACAAACGTCAATAACACTCAACAGAACATTTCCGTCTTAGACATACTCTAACGATGATGACAAGACAGACGTCATTTACATGAACATGGATATGAGATGACGTTGAAGAAACATGTACATTCGATGGTTCACACAAACACAACCACAAAATACTTCAAGGTAAACAAGAGACAAATAAAACGTAAATATGTACATTTTGCATATTTACATGTTGGCATGCCATTTCTGCCGGCGCATCGACAGATCAGCCTACCAATACCAGGCCGGCCGAAAGACAAGTTTCACTCGTCCGTCATAGACCGACACAAAAGGGCAAGACCAGTGCCGAAGAAATTCCTCTTCACCGAGGAAGAAGAGCTCCTCCGACAAAACAGACAGCAGCTCAGAGTACAATCGTTCTAGGATCGGGTAGAGCGCGCGGCGGCGGCGGCCCGCTGCAACCACCTTGCAGCGGTTGCGCCAGAGGCAGAAAGCGCCGGCAACAATGAGAAGACAAGTGAAGCGGACTCGCGAACAACGCCCAGAAGAAACGAAGCGATTTACTCTGAGGCAGTAAAATCCAGCATGTACGGCTCTCCAAAAAACGCGAGCAATGATACAATGCCTCAGAAAATGCTGATTTGTTTCCCGAAGGGAGCAGTTCGGACATGTTGCTGACTGGACTATTCTCCACCTTTCGAGGCGGTCGAGAGTGGGAAGTACACCCCATCCAAGGCGCCACATGAAGTCCCGAAGGTGTCCAGGCAGAAAAGAAGCCGTTAAGGAGCTCCAAGACACCCGTCTAGAGCGAGCACGGCGGACTGGCGGGATCAACGGAAGCAACAAAGCAGCAGTTGTCTCAACTATGTGGTTGTTCAAAACATCTATGCCAGGACAGCTCGACTCGACATGGCGAAAAAATGCAACAGTTGTTGCATAGAACGCAGGAAGTGTTATTGACTGTGGCCCCCTGTTAAGTTGCACATTAGGCATCAAATGGCGAAGGTGAGTACCCAGAAAGTAATATGCAAGCGTTCGTGCGGGAGATTCCTCCCCTTGCACTAGGCGCAAAAGAAAACGCAGTGCCAGCAGCCGACAGCGTATGGACACTGAAGGGAAAGCAAAGCCTCCTTGAGTACGCTGCTGTCCCAGTGCTGCGCGAGATACCAACTCAGTGCCGCCTGACCAAAAAAAAGGAACACAAAGCAGACTGCAGTGATCGCACGATACGTAAAGATGGTTGCACGACGTGAGAAAGGTACCAAATGCGACCGCAAAATACAGTCTGCGCAAGGTACCTCCGCTCAAGAAGCGGGAAGTCAAAAGCCTGGTAAACTAACAGGCCAAAATCGGTAAAAAAGTGTGTGCATGAGAAGCCCATTACATGCCTGTATCAGGGCACACGCGACCTCGATACTAGCGCTAAGTGCTCACGCTGTGCTCTATACAACTGCACAGAGGAACACCGAATGGTGCGCGAACATGCTCGGTATAAATACAGAGCGTAATTAGGAGCACAGTCTCTTTAATAATGAATGCGCATTTTCATTGGAGTTGCTTCTGTTTTAGTGCTTATCTTGGTCAGTCTCACGAAAAAAGTCCAATCCGATTGTATACTACAATCCACATTGGCCCAGTTATGGAGTGTGTCATAGTGACAGTGCACAGTTATGGAGCCAGTGTCACTATGATGATTCTGAAAAAATGGCAGCATATCCACGGAGTGAATGATGGAGAGTGGGGCGAAGCATCCGTCCGTCCATTCATTCTTGCTTCCGTCCATCCATGCGTGCGTCTGTGTGGCCGCTTATGAGTCCATCCGCCCGTCCGTGCTTGCATCTGTTCGTGCGTCCGCACGTTCATCTGTGTGTCCGTCCCTGCTTTCGTCCATGCATTCACTCCTGCGTCCGTCCATGCGTCCATCCGTCCGTGCAGCCATCCGTTCGTCCATCCATGCATCGGTCTGTGTGTCCGTTCGTCCACCTATTCAACACTAAGTACCACCATGTCGCATCTTTTCGTCATATATTTCTCATAATAATTGTTTAACAACGCACAGAAGATATCTCCCACCGGCATCACTTAGTAGGTCAAAATGTAAGACTGGTTACACACTATGACTACTACTACGACTACGAGGGACGAACAGGTGCCGCTATAAGGACCTTCGCCCCTAAAACATTTTACAGAAATGCAAAGAACGCAGAGACGGTAACTATTTCGGAACACCTATGACAACCTTTGAGAGAGATAGCCCGATTCCGCTGAAAGAGTGAGACTTCGGGGGCGCCATCGTGAAGGATGCCTGCCTGCAGCTCGGGGGGTGTGGGTGCACCCGACGATTCGCGAGAGGGGAGGCAAATAGGGAGTGCTACATTCTACGGTGACGTGACACGTTGTGGGGATAGCGCACATCCCTAAACAGGTGTCGGATTATTTTATGCATGAAATGCAGACTTGAGAAAACCGGGTCTGCAGCCAGCGAAGTGCGACAGGCTCCTCCAGTGTGGAGGACTTAGTGATCCCGGAGACTATGGGACTCTGTTTCACAAGCTGTCGGCCGTGCAGCCAAAGGTAGAGCTCTCTCGTCCAATGACGGCTGTTTGAGCTGAGCAAATAGTCCCTCGACTATCTCAGGAATACAGAAATGGTTTGTACAGTACAAACGGATAAAGCAACCGTAAGGGCGTGATTGATGTTTTAAAACGTCTCAAGCGTTTTAATAGGTCGTGAAACTCTTAAATAAAGCCCACATGGACGAGGCTTAGCGTAGGTTTGTTGCAAGGTGGTGATGCACCGCTAGTCGGCAGCATGGCGTCGCCCGAGTTGGTCTTGTATCTTCAACACCTCCCTCAAACTGCTGCTGGTGAGCCATTCATCGAGTGTGAGCGTTTTTCCCAAGCTGGGAATAAGATATAGCTTTAAACGCTAGTGCTTCTCGTCGAGTGCAGGTAGAGTGCAAGCGTGGATTAACTGACGAAGAGAACGATAAAAGCTACTCCGGTGAGCGAGTGAACGCGCTTTTGATGAAATGCGCTGGCGAAGAGCGTGGCTTGTGTCCTACGGGCACAGAAGCGTTCTTATTAGAAAGACCATGATCGGGTGGATATGCTGGATTATTTTGGCCTCAGCAAACTTCGATGGGAGCCATACATATTTTAAATGCGAAGCATTTCTTAGTGGACTTCAGTGACATTGCGCATATCTATCTATCTAGCCGCCTCGGACATTGAGCCCTCCTGGCCGTTTCAAAATTGGTATTAATACGAAACTTGGTATGACATACCAGAACTGTATGAAGAACATATTTGACTAGTCGTAACATAAAAATTCAGAAAAAAATCATAAAGAATTTCATCGCGCGGATTCGAACGTCCGACCTCTGCGTCGTGAAAGCGAGGCGTTAACCAGTGAGCCCACCACGGAGAACGTGCAGTGGTTTCGTTCACATGGCATGTTGCGAAACCATTATGGTTTGCCATGATTGTATGGCGAACACAACCGAAAGACCATTCATTGGCAGTGGCACTGCACGTTGTGGGTGGGACCCACGGGACGGCTTCTTGCTCTCCCATACTAGAGTACCAGTTACTCTACGTCGTTAACAACTTTTTCTAAGCACACGCAAAGAAGTAGGCCAGCTCTCCCGCAGTAGAGTACAAAGTGCTCTAAAGCGTTTAAGCACTTTTTCCAAGCACACAAACACAAACATGAAAATCATGACATGCGTGTCATGTAACAACGTGACTACATGCCAAGCTCATGATGCCCTCACGTGCGTTTCGCTAGCGTCCCATATACCAAATTTGGTATTACGGTACGTGAATGGATGACAAAGGTATGATACTGGTGCAAACATAATAAACATGAGATGCGTGTCATATAACAACATGACTACATGCTACGCTCATGTTGCGCTCGCGGCCATTTCGATAGCTTCACATGTACCAAATTCGGTATTACGCGACGCCAACGGACGACATAGGTAAACGACACATACAAACGTGATAATCACGACATGCTTGTCATGTAACAACACGACTACATGTCACACTGATGATGCGCTTGCGACCGTTTGGCTAGCTTTACATATGCCAAATTTGCTATGACGAGACGTCAATGGATAACGAGGGTATGTGACTGGTGCAAACATGATAATCATGAGATGCGTGTGATGTGAGAACATTACTACATGCCACAGTCAAGGCGCCAATACATTCCGAAGTGACGCGGTGCACCTGCTCACCGGCGTTCATTTCGTCCGGTCACGCCGGCGTTGTCACGCCAGGCACCGGTCCTGCCATATACTCGCGGGCGCGCGCTGCGCTGCGTTGCTTTGACGCATGCGCGTTTCAACGCGTCCGGCGTCCCTCCATCACGAAAAGAGGGAGACGCAGGGTTGTCTGGGTAACGCATCTGCGCGAAATGCAGCATGTCGCATTTCGCGCCGGTTGCCGTCGGGCCGCGCCGACGGACGCTGGTCGCGCTGGTCACGCCGGTCGCGCCTTGCGTCAGGCTATAGAGTGCTTGCGTTTTGCTAACGTAGCGCCGCTGTGCTTAGCATGTGCGCGCGTTAACGCTACGTTGGAGTATATTGAGCCCTTCATGATGCTCTCGCGGCCGTTTTGCTTGCTCCACATATACCAAATCTGGCTTTACGTGACGTCAATGAATGATGAAAGTATATGGCTAGTGCAAACATGATAATCCTAATACGCGTGTCATGTAAGAACATGACAACATACCGCGCTCATAGCGTACTTTCAGTCTTTTCGCTAGCTCCACATATACTAAATTAGGTATCACGTGGCATGAATAGATGAAGAAGGTAAACGACACATTAAAACATGATAATCATGACATGGAAGTCATGCACGGGGTCATTTAAATCACCTAGTTTATTTGATTGATAGGTGGGGTTTAACGTCGCAAAAGCACCATATGATCACAAGAGACGCCGTAGTGGAGGGCTCCGGAAATATCGACCACCTGGGGTTCTTTAAAGTGCGCGAAAATCATAATGTGCACACGGGCCTACAACATTTCCGCCTTTAATGAAAGTGCAGCTGCTGTAGCAGGGATTCGATCCCGCGACCTACGGGTCAGCAACCAAGTGCCTTAGCCATTAGACCACCGCAGCGGGCCTACCTCTACCTCGTAACATTGTGCTGATTTAAAGTTACATATAAACCTTCCTCACTCGTGCTTCACATATACTCGATGCCCACTGTACGCGGGATCTGCCAATTTTTTGTTTGTTTGTTTAGAGAGAGAGAAGGAGAGGTGTCATTACAACTATCGCCGAGGTGGGGCAATGTTTCGAAGAGGACGAGACACTATACAGACCATGTCTACAACGACGGTGCAGATAATGCTGAAGTAGCTTGGCTTCGAGTGCGAGGAACGCATTTCTCTCAAAAGCTGCGCAAATTGTGCTTTGTCGCCACCGGTTGTAGGGGAGCTCCGACGCCACATTCAAGTTATGATGACTACGATGACATGTGAAACGTTTTAAGTTGAACACGGCATTCGTTACGTGGTTAGTGTAGGATGAGATGATTTAGTACTAATACGCTGAAATTAGAAAACATGAAAATATAAAAAATCAATTTTTACTATGTGAGTAAATAAACCCTGGCAATAGATTCAATTGTTATACCGTTAATTGACTCAGTGAATTATTTAAATTGGTTTCTTCGATGATTGAAGTATATGTTGTTTTCTACACATAAAAATTTCCACATTTCACACCGAGTCATCCTATCATGATTCACTGCCCATCACGATTTGAAGCTTAATGGCTCCTATTAAGGACATAAAGAGAGATAGAGAGAGAAATCAAGGAAGAGATAGGGAGGTTAACTTAAGAGAACTCGTTTGCTACCCTGTACGGGGGTGGGGAAATAATGGTGGGAAAAAGGATAGAGATAGAGAGATATAAAATATATTCGAAAAAATCACATGCGCACATATTCAAGGAGTTCCGATCACAGTCGTTTGGACACGCCGGTTGAATGCAAAAAGCGCAGGAGCGCCATCACAGCCTTCTTCTGCGACATAAAAAGCGGTCGGTAGCGCAGGATCTGGTTATTCAGTTCATCTAGTGCAATGCAGAGTGACTGTCTCTGCGAGCAGTATTGTGGGCATTGACACAGAACGTGCCAAGTTGTTTCGTTCCTGCCGCAATGGTCGCATGCAGCAGTGTCGGCCATTTCTATGCGGAACGCGTACGCATTGGCAAATGCGACACCCAACCATAATCTGCACAGCATATATTAGCGTCTCGTCGGCGAAGGACATGAAACTATCGACTTTGTTCTTTATGCTGCCACAATTTACAATTTCAACCGAAAGCTGTTCAGGCAATAGGCGACCGTCTGTTTTATCATTTAAGGAAACAGAAGTGAGTGAGGTTCATTTGCCTTTATCCATTTGCGCATGCACCCTTAGTGGAACTGGCATCTGTGACTCGCTATCTAAACAAATGTTTGCCCATTGATAATTAGTTTATCGTAACTCAAACGTAGATAATCTTCTTTGCGTTCTCTTTTATCTTCCGCATAATTCTACAGCTGCCACATTATTCTTGCACTGCCTGGCTCAAATCGTCGGAAGTTTTATACGAATTACCCTTTAGTTCGAAAGCATTTTTAAAGTTGGTTTCTTTAGCCTTTCACAGCGAAAAGCGCGCCACAATGGGCTGATTCTTAGTTTCTTTAAAGCCCGCTATGTGGCGAGCCCGCTCAAGTGATATATATCCCGGAGCTTCTACGCATTCTCGCATACTCCCCTAATTACCTTGTCTGACGTTTCCCAGCTTTGATGTTTTTTCGTATCAGGCACACCAAAAAATACGAAGTTTTGCCTTCGGGTTCTATTCCTTTGATCGTCCACCTAAGCCAATATTATGGCATTAATTTTTTCCACACGAGTAATGCGACTTTCTGCAAGCTTTGTATTCTGCATTAACTTCGTTATTTTAGATTCCAGCTCCCTTTGTTTACTAGTAATTTCTTTTAACCTCGCAAGCAGAGTTTCCCGGCCTTCTGCATTTCTAGAACAATCCTCATGGTATTCGTTATCTGCTTACGCTCTGTCGCTTTCATGCGTACACGATTTAGCTCTACGTCTCGCGGTAAAAGGAAGAGGAATTGAAAGAGCACCAAGAATTCATCACCAAACAAAAACAACACAGCATAAATAAAA
The DNA here is from genome assembly GCA_013436015.1 of Rhipicephalus annulatus. NCBI lineage: Eukaryota > Metazoa > Arthropoda > Arachnida > Ixodida > Ixodidae > Rhipicephalus > Rhipicephalus annulatus. Next base: position 19,482 of record WOVY01010095.1, on the reverse strand, counting down.
CATCTACTTATTCGTCGTCCCCAGCGAAAGCCCGACAACAACCCGCAAATCACAGTCACCTTAGAGGAGCATGTAATTAGCTGCGTACAAAAACTCCGCGTCTGTGCCATTCATATACAAGCTGATCTCAAGGCAACGCACACCATGAAAATTTAGAACAGCAAGTTTCTCAAATCACGCATATGATCCGCCGTATCACCAACCGAAGGCATGGACTTCAGAACAAAGACATTCTACGTATAGTTAATGCCTGCACAGTAAGTCGTATCACCTACCACGTCCCTCATCAAACCCTAATGCCTGCACAAGAGGGAAGACTGGACATACTCCTCCGCAGAGCCGTCAAGGCGACGCTTGGACTACCTACGTACGCATCCACCAACCGTCTCCTATCCATGGGTGTACACTGAACCTGAGCGAACTAACCGCAGCACAACGTATACTAGTCAGCTACGAAGACTCCACTGCACACAAGGGGGAGAGTGGCTACTCGTCAGGCTAGGGTGCCCTCCGAATCGATGTGGATACAACACACCAGAAAAACAGCTACCCACTGACTTCCGAGCAACAATTACAGTCACGCCACTTCCACGCAATATGCACGCTGAGCGCAACGCTCAGTGCCGGCGGGCAAGGGTGAAAAACCTCACGCGCCTCATCAATCAGTAAATCTAAGTCGGCCCCGAGCACTTACATTAAGGCTTTTGCAAACGCGGGTGTACCCTACACTGAAAATGTTGCACATCATGTACCCTGACCTACACCCAAGCAATCTTTGTCCACATTGTTGGGAAATAGCTTCATTGGAACATATGCTCTGACAGTGCACCAAATTTGCTCATTTATCGAACATCACCTCAGATGGGAGGCGGCAATCCGCAGCTCGTCCTTGGCAGATCAGCTGTGGGCTGTCTACCAAGCCCGTGAGGCGGCTCAGGAGCTTAGCATCTCAGTCCCCACGTGAGAACTGCCCGCAACACAGTGATCTGTGTTTTGGAGGACCAACAAAAGTTTATCCAATCTAATCATCAATCAGTCTCCTCCAAACACTCTCGTATGCTGCGACGCCGCCAAACACCACTCCCGCAGCTTTACAGTTGGAGCAGTGGTGAACACTGATCACGACGTAGTAGCGTCAATCAGTGTACCTACAAAGAACATATCTGAGCGAGAAGAGTGTGCCGTCACTCTGGCGATTTCCTATGCTGCCATATCCTTCCTCACACAGATGTTATTCTAATCTTTACAGACTTAATGGATATCTGCCGTGCCTTCACACGGGGTATTGTCTCACAGCACACACACCGAATTTTGAACACCGTATTCCAGACAACACACAAGTTCTGACTTGTCTGCACCCCTCGTCATGCCTCTCTCTGTGGTCATGACTGCGCTCATGCAGCTACCCGAGCACTCCATAACTGGGATCCGGAGGAAGATGTGTCAAATCCAGATAAGGAGGACACAAACACGAAACTTCTAGGATATCGAGACACTCTCGATTACTATAGACGAGAACGAATTCGGTGCCCTTCACCACAGCACACGCTCACACGAGAAGATGCAACTGTGGTGCGTCAACTGCAGGCGAACACATTTCTGAACCTCCATTTCCTTCACGTCCTCCATCCCACTTCTTACCCTGACAAATGTCCTGGGTGTGGAGCGGTACCGACGTTATTTCACGTAACGCTGGAATGTGAGCGTCCAACTGCCAGGCGCTCTGCCAACTCCTCTCCTTTTCCTACACTACAAGACTGGGAGGCCATGCTGCGTGATGAAAGCCCGAGTGGCCAGCGGGTGCTGTTTCAGTGGACGTGGGACGCAGCAGCGGCTGTTGGAGCTCTAGAATTAGACCGCAACCGGACATTTTTCTATGATTGAAATAAAAAGATTTTTTTCTGTCGATGCGACGCTCGGCGCGTCAGCCTCCCCGCTAATGCAGGAGCCGTGTGCTCCGAAAGACGCAACGCACTGTCCTACAAATAGCGTCGGCGTCTATTCTTTGACGCCCCTTGATGTTCAGTGCACAAACGACCCAAGTTCTCAGGCTGCTGTTGTTGGAGTTGACCCTACGTCCCCTGTTATACCGGAAAACAGTGCCGAAAATACCAAAGCCTCTTCTGTTGTGGCCGCTCCGACCACTTCGATGCCGCGTCGTACACGTAAAAGATCGCCCACACAAAGGGTGCCTAAACCGGCCTGCTGAGACGTGGACACTGTTGTCAGCATTAAGGACGTAGATCTTGCTGGCGGCTCAGTCCTTACCTCCACGCGACCCGTCTTTGGAAGGCGGCTTCAGCCTGAGACTGGATAGGAGCATCGGACGGTCAAGCCTTGCTGAATTCGACGTCAAAATGGGAGCTCCACAAGAAACCAAGCCAGGGAACACTTCCAGCTCTTGAAGCAATGAATGCAGTGATGGCCGTGGTAAATCCCAATGGTCCAAAAAACCTCGACCTTCTTCCGGCGGGTCGAACAGTGTGTTGTAATTTGGTTGAGAAAGTTCACCTTCGTCACTTTCCAGGACACCGTCTAGAACTGTATGCGTTAAGGTTAGTATTTACTTTCATTATGGCTACTACCCTGCATATTCTTCATTGAATGTTCAAGGTGTTCGCAGTCCGGCAAAGCAGGCTGAAGTGAGTGTCGCCCATGCTGCGAATTGTGATGTTTTGTGTCTGCAGGAAACAAATTTCTTCTTGCTATCTGAGGTGCTTGCTTTTAAACGAAAGTTCAACCTAGATTGTTGTTTCTCTTTCACTACATCTCGTTTTACGGGAGTCGGTATAATTATCTTTAATGGGGCTTTATTACGGGATCATCATGCTTTTTACGATGATGTGGGCAGGGTTCGCTTTAGACTGCAGCTACTTTTCTGTGTGCGTGTGTATGGGCCCTCACATTCTGGACAATCTAATGATTTTCTTAGAGACCTGGATGTGTTTTTCCATGACGGTCGTAATGTAATTGTAATTGGTGACTCGAACAGTGTTCTAATTACGCGAACCGATGTACAAGTTCTTGGCTGGGGACGGTCTGCTTGGAATTCTCGCGAGCTGCGGCGCCTCGTCCACCACTTTACTGGACGCGCACAATGCAGTGCACGGAAATACCTTTCTTTGGACATGGCGACACAGACGATCCTCCAGCAGGCTCGACCGGGCTTATATCCCACGTGCCTTAGAGGCGTTTGTTTCCGATTTATGCGTTCCGTCCTTCCCACCTTCTTCTGTGTACGTATCTAATCGTCGGCCTATTGTTTCGAAGCTCGAAGTTTCATTTTATTTTTCGAAGAAGCCATGACATCTTGATGTTCGCGTCCTGTAAGACTCACGCTCAAGATCAGATTTGTCACGTGCAATACGTTTGTCGCTCACGGCATCTGGTCCTGAAGATTGGGATGCGCCTAAAACGCAGTGGCGCCTACATTGCGCAGTATAGGGGCGTTCGCTTCATCGTCGCGTTTCTGAAGAGCTTGCTGATAATGCGATGAAGATACGCTTTGCTGGGTGCGCCGAAACGCCGGCTCCTTTGATGCGAGCTTGGCAGCGTGAACTGCGGCAACGCTTTAGCGCTTGACTGCTCCTTCTTCCCTGGCGGCAGCAGCATGGCGCTGTAGATACAACCCATGTGCACATCCCGAGGAGCTGCGCTACGTGAGACATTTTTTTTTGGGGGGGGGGGCAATCAGCCATCTGTCTCTATGGCAGCACAAATACCACCTGCGCAGCCGCTTCCTACGCGTGATCGATCTGTTTTCTTGGCACAGTTTGAAGCAATGTCGTGTTCGGCCATGCGGACTGTGATGAAACACCACCAATGCTTAGAAGTTTGCCCCGTATTCCCCAAGAAACTGCCGATTGCCTGCACATCCCTCCGTCGGCGGAAGAGGTAAAGGCGGCACTGAAATCTATGAAACGTGAAATGGCCCCTGGGCCAGACGGTTTTCCTGTTGAGTTTTACTTGACATTTTGGAATGATATTGGTGCTACCTTTTCCGCGGTTATATGGCGATGTTACGAGGACGGTGTCTTTCTATCCAGTTTTCGAGATGAACGCATTGTGCTTATTCCAAAGGGTGTCGCGTCCTCTGTTAATCCTGAATATTGGAGACTTATCACACTCCTCAACGTTGACTAAAAAATACTCGCGGTGGTAGTCGTTCAAACTTTGAGGGGTCTGTTGAGCGCCCTGGTAGGTCATCAGCAGACTTCAGAAGTGCTTGGACAAGAAATACGCAGCTTGTTACTTACCCCACGTGAGGAGGAGAAGAAAAACTTTACTTCTTCCAAGAGGGAAAGGTGATTGATTGATTTGTGGGGTTTAACGTCCCAAAACCACCATTTGATTATGAGAGACGCCGTAGTGGAGGGCTCCGGAAATTTCGACCACCTGGGGTTCTTTAACGTGCACCCAAATCTGAGCACACGGGCCTACAACATTTCCGCCTCCATCGGAAATGCAGCCGCCGCAGCCGGGAATCGAACCCGCGACGTGCGGGTCAGCAGCCGAGTACCTTAGCCACTAGACCACCGCGGCGGGGCAGAGGGAAAGGTGTGGTGGTGGAGTGTCAGAGGAGCGTACCCAGCGTAGGCCTCCGCTACCCTCTTGGCCCAATCCAAGATCCGGTCCTGGACCTCGGGCGCCGAGCTGCACATAGCGGCCTCCCACTGCTCCTTACTATTAATGCGTAGAGAATTGGGTGGCGGGTTTCGAGTACACCCCCACATGATATGGTCTGGGTTAGCTCTTTGTTGACAAAAAATGCACAAAGGGGAGGGGTATATTGCAGGGTGTATAAGATGACGAAAAGATGGGGTAGGAAACGTACGCGTCTGTAACTGGTGTCATAGATTTCATGGTAGCGCGAAGCTCCATGATGTAAGGGGGGGGGGGGTATATAGTGCGCTGTAGGCGGTAGTGATTTGTTAAATCGTAGAAGGTCAAAAGACGATCTTTCGCACTGAAAAAGTCCGCGTGGTCTAAGACTCCATCGGAGGCCTGCGCTCGGCCGGTCATTCCTCGAGCACAGGTATGAGCCGCTTCATTGCCACTCAACCCCGCATGCACGGGCGCACATATGAGAGCAACGTCTTCCGTGGGAGGATGTTTCTTAAGAATTGAAAGGGCAGTTGATGAGATGTGACCTGCGCTGAAGTGGCGTATGGCAGTTTTGGAGTCACTTACAATCATAGTGATATTGGGTATGGGTAGACCTAAAGCGATGGCAGCCTCCTCTACCTCCTCCGAAGAGTTGACAGTGACGGATGCCGTTGTGAGCGCCTTGTCGTTATAGTCGACAGCAGAGAGGGCATAGGATGAGGAGGATGGGTATTCTGCCGCATCGACATAGAGCACGTCATTGGCTCCATGCAATTTTTTCTGAAGAGCTTTTGCTCTTTGAATTCGGCGCTTAGTATGATATGTTCGATGCATGCTTTTAGGAAGGGGCGTTATGAGTAATTGTTTGTGTATGTTTTGGGGAATGTTGTATTTATCGTAGGTGAGTGAGGTGAAGTTAATTCGGGTAGACGATAAAATGTGGCGACCTGCGCTAGTGGTCGCGAGCCTTGCGTATTGAGCTGTTGGATGGGCTTCACGGATTTCACATAGGGTATTTATGATTCTTGTCTGGTGGAGTAGCGCATTAGAGGTATTCATTGCAATGCCTAGCGCGTATTAGTAAACTCTGCGGAGGAAGGTGTTGACCGATTTCTCCTCTGCTAATTTAGGGTGAAGGTAACGGAGGGTATACGTGATTTTACTAATCACAAAAGGTTGTATTATACGAAGTAGCTCTGACTCTCGGAGCCCTCCATTTTTTCCTGAGATTCTTCCTATCATTCTTAGGGTGTTTTCAACGGTATTGCATAAAGGTTCGAGTGTGTGCGTATTAAGTCGGTTGTTGTGGATAAATAAACCTAGCACACACATGCGTGATACTCTAGGAATGAGGCACCCATTTATGTGAACTTCGATCATTGGAACGTGTTTGTCACGATGATGAGCTGGTAGAAGGAGTAACTCTGATTTACTCGCGGTACAATAGAGATTCATCTGAGACGTTAGTGCTGTTATTATATCTACAGCTGTTTGTAGGGTGTCTTGAATGTGTCCATCTGAGCCTCCTTTCACCCATAAGGTGATATCATCGGCATAGATGGAGAAGTTCAAGTCAGCGATACGTTGAAGAGCGTTGGGTATCGGTAGCATAGCCAGGTTAAAAAGGATTGGAGAGAGCACTGACCCTTGAGGTGTTCCGAAGCTGCCTAGTGTATAGGGTGAGGAATGTTCTGGTCCCAATGTTAATGCAGCTGTGCGGTCCGCGACGAAGCTTTTGATGTAAGAGTACGTTTTAGTGCCACAAGAAATGCAGTTGAGGCCAGCAGATATAGCTGAGTGGGCTACGTTATTGAATGATTCATGTATGTCCAGACCAAGGATTGTCTCAGTATCTTCGCTATGGTTAGGAGTTATGATGGCGTGCTGAAGGCGAAGCATCGCAACTTGCGCTGAAAGTGAGGCCCTAAAACCAATCAATTCTGGAGGCAATAGTCCATAATCCTCCACGTGTCTCTGGAGGCGTGCAAGCACAACATGCTCCATGGTCTTTCCGAGACACGATGATAAGAAAATGGGCCTCAGGTTTTCTACTAAGGGAGCTTTGTTCGGTTTAAGTATAAATATGATTCTGGCATCTTTCCACGAAGGTGGAAGGGTGCCCATGTCAAAACAGTCGTTAAAATACTCAGTAGAAGCTTTAATAAAAATAGAGTCAAGATTTCTAAGTAATTTGTTGTTAACGCTGTCTGGGCCTGAAGCCGACGTGGTACGTAGTGTTGCAAGGGCGCGCATAACTTCCGCTTCCGTTATCGGCGCATCCAATGACTCATTAGGTTTCCCTGTGTAAGATGGTATAGAATACTTATGTAATAGAGGTAAATGCAACGTGCCGGAGGTTATCGAACAGCTGTCCTAAATGGTCACTGTGCTCGTTTAACAGTTTAGTAAGAGCGTGAGAGTGTCGTGCGCGATAAGTGCTGGGGTCTAGCATATGTCTAAAAAGTTGCCACGTTCGTTTATTACTGAGGTAGTCATGCATTCTTTCACAAAGCTGACCCCATTGTTGTGCCGCCAATTGAGTCCTGTATCGCTCGATTTGTTGTTCTAGCTTCACTATCCTAATGCGGAGTGTCCTATTGTGGCGCTGGTGTTTCCAGCGTTGCAGAAGTGAGTGTTTTTCCCACATATGGAGAAGCTTGCAGTCGAGAGTAGTTATCAGGTGTCGGGGGGTAGAGTTCTCGTGTGAATTTCAACATCTCTTTGAAGCTGTTCAGTTCACTCGGTAAGGTCTGCAATACGTGAGGGAGCGGTGCTGTTGCGGGTCTCTCTAAATTTGTCCCATTCTGTGAGCATCAGTGGTTTAGGTGCAATGGGTATGCGTTTTAGTTGTAAAGTAATGCTAATATTATAATGATCACTGCCAAGATTAGTTTGGGTGTTAGTCCAAACCACTGTGGGGGCACTGTGAGTTAGGGTAAGATCGGGAGATGCATCTTTGTTCACACTGTTTCCCAAACAAGTAGGCTGCTCCGGGTCGTTGTGCAGCGTAAAACGATGTGCCCGAATATGGGACCACAGGGCTCTACTTTTCGGTGTAGATGCGGTGCAACTCCACGCTGGGTGGGAGGCGTTCAAATCCCCCACTATGAGTAGGGTGTGTTTGCCTGCCGAGGATGTAGCTCAGCCAAATATGGAATCGAAGCGGTGCCTTTGCTCTTGTGGTCTACTATATACGTTAAGAATGTATAAGAATGGTGAGTTAAATTTATTAGGTAGTATTTAGAGAAAGTCGTGCTCAATGTCCATGTCAGCAAATTTTGAAAGTTGCTTCTGAGTTAAGACAGCAGTGTTTGGTTTGGCACCAGCCGGTTTGTGATGCGTTCTATAACCTGGCAGCTGCACTACACCATTTGTTTCTTGTAACACAATGATTGGAAGAGGGGTAGTCTGTGATTTGATGTACTGCAGGAGGTTTGCTTTTTTCCGGCGAAACCTCCGCAGTCCCATTGCCATACACAAAGTTCAGTGCGGTTACGAGGAGCCATTTTCACTAAGTTAACTTGGCTTAGGTTGGGCAAGCTCTGGGTGGTTAGCGTGGACCGTGTCGATGCACTGCGTGACTGTATCTAGGGTTTGTAGCATCGGTAACATGGCTTGTTGTATTGAGGCCACGGATTCATGTAGGTTCTGCAAGGAAGCTGTGGAGAAGGTAATAAAATTGTCTAGTTTTTCCTCAAGTTTGTTTACTTTTTCTTTCTCTTTGTCAACGTTCTCTAGTTTTGCTTCGACTTGGTCTACTCGCTAATCGAATGACATTGTGGGGGTCGAGACTTTTCGTTTTTGCGCAGGAGGTTGAGCGGGGTGTCTGGCTATAGGGGTGGTTGAGAGAGGAGCTGGGGCTGGTGAGATAGGCGTAGGGGTGAAAGATGAGGCGGGGAGGTGTGGGGAGGTAGATGGTTGTTTGAAGGACTGAAGCTCTAGGCGTAGTTTTGCATTTTCTGCCCTTCAATCTCATTCTGCAATAGTTTGAGCTGCTTTTGAATATAGAGCTTTCAGGGGAGGTTACATCCGCCCAGCTCACCTCGTGTCCAGGGCCACTCCGAGGGCTGGGGTCTTGATGAATGCTTTTGTTGCGGCTTCGGCTGCGGCTGCAGCCTTTTCGGCTTTGCTGTCTTGTCATACTGGGTGAGCATCCTCTAGGAGCGTTCTCGAAAGATGGGCTTGGGTCGAGGAAGGGAGCTGCATCTTTCTGGATAGTTGAGGGTGCGTGCTTTGGTTTGGCCTTGTAGAGCTATGGGCACTGGGGTGAGCCGGTGGGGTGGTCACTTTTGCACACCACACACTTAGGTTCACATTCATGATCAAGGAGTCGGTTCGGAATGCCACACATAAAGGCTGAGGGGTGCCTGGGCATACATCTGGTCTGTGGCCAAGTTTGCGGCAGAGATTACAGGCTTCCGTCTTATGACGATAGGGTACGCATCTGGTGATGCCACGTACCCTGATAACTTATGTAGAAAGGCACGCGCGTACCTCTGAAGGTGACCAAGATGGAGGTTGTAGAACCCATGCGACGTCCGGTCAGGATGAGGCCTAGTCTGTCATAGTGCAACAGACTTGACAAGATGGTTTCACATGTGTGTTCTATAGGAATATTACGGATGACCCTTCCGCAGGTATTCGATGGATCGGTAATGTGGAGGACCACTTCAAAGCTGCGCTCGTCCATCTTGATTAATTTGATACGGGGGTATGCTTCGGTGCGTGCCGAGTCTGGTGTGCTTATGAGCCGAATGTTGCTTACAGAGTTGATGCGGTATTGGTCAAGTAGGAAGCTTGTGAGCGCTGCCGCTTTTAGGACGGAATGAATGAGCTTCGGAAGTGGAGTGTCAGCACAGCTGAGGCCTCCACGGATTCGCAAAACTATTTTGTAGTCGTCCACTGGAAGTGGAGAGGGTCCGGGGGCAGTGCGACGAGTCGATGGGAGAGCTTTCTGTGACTCTTCTTGTGAAGTGTTGATGTCAGGGGTCAAGTTCTTCAGGGATGAAGCGGGCTTTCTGGCCCTGGCATACACTTGACGCCAGCTGCCTTCATCATCGTCGAGAGCTTCGGCGGAAGAAAGCTCCTCTCCCTCTGTTTCGTGGATGACCATGTTGGTAGGCCTAGCAGGTAGGCGTAGCCGGTAGGCCCACCGAGGTAGTCAAATGCTGCCAAAAATTCGATCTTCGTGGATGCGAACTGCAAAGAACTCACTTGAAATCACTTCAGATGATGCGGTCGATTCCATAGAAAGCTTCACATTTGTTCAAGTTGCCATTGAATGACTTAAACAGTCCGAAACAGGAGTTTTGCCGGAGCGCTTGCGAAACGTGGCCACTCCCGGTGGCGTCTATGGTGCGTCTCCACCCCACGTGATATCATAGCCTATACTCTGTCGTGGTCTGCGCATTGTATCCTTGTGTCTTTGGACCAAGAAAAAGCATTTCACCGACTAGAGCACACGTATATCTTTCGTGTGCTCAAACCTTTTGGTTTTCCTCATTCGTTTGTGGAAATGATTAGAAATACCTACACTGGTCTGAAAAGCACACTAGTTCTGAATGGCTTGGAAAGTTCTGCCTTTTCAATAACACGTCGGGTCCGTCAGGGATGTCCATTGTCTCTTGCGTTGTTTGTCCTCAGCCTTGAGCCGTATTCGCGTGCTCTTGACGTGAATTTACGCGTCCGGGGTCTTGCTCTTCCTGGTAGCAGTGTCGTGAAAGTCAAAGCTTTTGCTGACGACATAACCTTGCACCTTTCAGACGAAGATAGCCTTTCATGCAGCCTGCGTGTATTTTCCCAGTATAGGAACATTTCAGATGCAGCGTTGAACATCTCCAAATGCCAGTATTTCCTCATTGGCTCTCCAAACTCCAGGCTTCAGGCCGCGTCCCTTCGTATTTTAGGTATTTTATACAGCCACTACGGCATTTGCGAATCCGTTTGGTTAAACGCTCTCGAACAAGTAAGACTAAAATCTCAGGATGCATGGAATTTTGACTTTCCGCTTCTTGAGGGGAGGTACCTTGCGCAGACTGTGCTTTGCAGTCGCATTTGGTATACATTTCTCTCGTCGTGCAACCATCTTTACGTAGAGTGCGAACACTGCAGTCTGCTTTGTGTTCCTTTTTGTGGTCAGGCGACACTGAGTTGGTCTCTCGTGCGGTACTGGACAACAGCATTCTCGATGAGTCTTTGCTTTCTCTTCTGTGTCCATACGCTGTCGGCTGCTAGCACGGCGCTTCCCTTTGCGTCTAGTGCAAGGGGAGGAATCTCCCGCATGAACACCTGCATATTACTTTCTGGGTACTCACCTTCGGCATTTGATGCCTAATGTGCAACTTAACAGGAGCCGCAGTCAATAACACTTCCTGCGTTTTATGCAACAACTGTTGCATTTTTGCACCATGTCAAGTCGAGCTGTCCTGGCATAGATGTTTTGAGCAACCACATGGTTGAGACAACTGCTGCTTTGTTGCTTCCGTTGGTCCCGCCAGCCCGCCGTGCTTGCTCTATACGGGTGTCTTGGAGCACGTTAACGGCTTCTTTTCTCAATGGACACCTTCGGTACTTCATGTGGCGCCTGGGATGGGGTGCGCTACCCACTCTCAACCGCCTCGAAAGGTGTAGAATTATTAAGTCAGCAACATGCCCAAACTGCTCCCTTCGAGAAACAAATCAGCATTTTCTGAGGCATTGTGTCATTGCTCGCGTTTTTTTTGGAGAGCCGTAGATTCTGGATTTCGCTGCCTCAGAGTAAATAGCTTCGTTCATTCTGACGTTGTTGGCGAGGCCACTTCACTTGTCTTCGCATTGTTGCCGGCTCTTTCTGCCTCTGGTGCAACCGCAGCGAGGCGTTTGCAGTGGGCCACCGCCGCCGCGCCCTCTACCCGATCCTAGAGCGATTGTACTAGAAGCTGCTGTCTGTTTTGTCAAAGGAGGTCTTCTTCCTCGGTGAAGAGAAATTTCTTCGGTACTGGTCCTGCCCTTTTGTGTCGGTCCGTGACGAACGAGTGAAACTTCTCTTTCGGCCGGCCTGGTGTTGGTAGGCTGATGTGTCGATGCGATGGCAGAAATGGCATGTCAACATTTAACTATGCAAAATGTACATATTCATCTTTTATTTGTCTCTTGTTTACCTTGAAATAATTTTTGTGGTTGTGTTTGTTTGAACCATTGATTGTACATGTTCTTTCAACGTCACTCACATTCATCTTCATGTAAATGACGTCGGTTTTTCATCATCCTTATCGTATGTTCAAGAAGAAAATGTTCTGTTGACTGTTATTGATGTTTGTAACAATAACTTTATTAAACAGGAAAGTGGTGGGTATAAAGGCTCTGAGCGGACGACTAAGGGCGCTCCCATAGTTAAGTACGAAGTACTCTAAATCGTTAATCATTTTTTCTAAACACAAAGTGTGTGGCTGTATTTCTGTGAACCATCGAATGTACATTTTCTCTCCACGTCATCTCATATCCATGTTCATGTAAATCAAGTCTCTTTGTCATCATCGTTGTTGTATGTCTAAGAAGAAAAGTTTCTGGTGAAATGTTATTGTTGTGTCGCCGCGGCCTACAGGCCACAGCTCAAAAGGAACGCACGTTGACACGGATTGCGAGGGCCTTCAAAGAATGACCTTTATTAACTGCAGTAGGGCGTTATTATAAAATCATGGTAAGAGGAAAGGGAGAAGGAAACAGAGCAAAGAAACTTCACGCATGCACAGTGGACAGCCAGTCTGTGACACCACAGCCGATACAACAGTTCTTCCTCCTAAAAATGGAAACGATCAACTGGCTCCTGTGTAAGCGTTGAGCGTCGTAGTACTTGAGCTAAGTCCCTTGCGACTTCTGATTCGGTAGACTGACAGGCTGGAACTAATTCGGGGGCATGATGATCTGCGACTAAAGTTGGGGTACCCGACCGTTCTCGCAGACTTGCATCAGGATACGCACCGCTTCTTCTGGGCTGACTGGCGGCTCGTCCGTGCGCACGTGTTCCACCGGGACTCGTGATTGCACTTCCGTAGGCTGCAGGCGCACTTGATCAACATGCCGTCGGACAATTGCTCCAGACATTTCTACAGTGACCATTTGCGTCCCAGATGTAGTTATCACCTGTCCTGGTATCCATTTACTTCCGGTACTGTAGTTGCGCACGTGCACACGGCTGTTTACAAGGGGCACGCGTTCCTGTCTTGCACATGTGGCTCCCCCACTAGACTTTGAGAAACAGATATCTAGTCGCGATCTAATCTGAGAGCCTAGAAGCATCTCCGATGGCGACTTCCCACTTTTGTTGGGCGTTCTTCTGTAGCTCAACAACAGCCGCATCAATCTGTGCTCCAATTTTCCTCCCTTCATCTTTCGAAGGCCGTCTTTCATCGTTCTTACGGCTCGTTCAGCAGCCCCATTAGATTGTGGGTGGAAAGGGGCTGTCTTGACGTGCGATATGTTGTTTTGCTGAACGAACGTTGCAAATTCACGGCTAGTGAATCAATTGCGTCCCGTTGTCGGAAACAATCGTTCTGGGCACGCCAAACCGGCTGAATATGTCCTGTAAAGAGTTGACTATAGCCGTCGTGGTGGCTTGTTTGAGAGGGATTGCTTCTATCCACTTTGTATGAAAATCAGTTATCCCCAGAACCATCGTGCATCGTATTGGTCCGGCAAAGTCCACGTGAATGCGTAACCACTTCTCCAGCGTTTGTGGCCAGCTTGCTGGTTGTGCGATTGGCGGCATGGGTAAATTATCGATGCAGTTCTTGCATGTCGCTGAGTCTCTAGATTTCTCCGTTCAGGCCAGGTCACAAAAACAATGATTGCGTGATAGACTTCACCGCTGACGACCCTTGGTGATTTTCTTGCAGGGGCTCCAGTAAACGTTACCGTGCCCCGGCGGGTACAACAACTCGGTGGCACCAATAAACTAACTCGTGCGCTAAGGACAACTCCATCCGGAGGTTGAAAAATGCCTCCATGTCCGGCTCTATGCTCTTAGATCTTCTGGGCCAACCATGCAGTACGTAATGCTTGATGCGTGCGAGCGTCGAGACGCGGTCTGTCAGGTGTTGTAGTTCGCGTGTCGTTACTGTGCCTTCATCAAGGCTTTCCAAACAGAAGACATACTCTTGTGGTTCGACAGCGTGACAGAAAACCGGTAGTGAAAGCCTGCTGAGGGCGTCCGAGTTCAGCAACTGCCTTCCGGGAGAGTACTGAAGCTTGTAGCGATAACCACCGAGATAAAGTGCCCAGCGTTGGATGCGGGACGCTGCCATTACAGGCGTTGGGCGGTCAGCTCTGAGCAGTCCCACGAGTGGTTGGTGGTCCGTAACTAACGTGAATTCACGGCCGAAGAGGTAGTGCTAGAACTTCGTGACGCCAAACACGAGTGCCAGCGCCTCGTGCTCTAGTTGCGAGTAATTTCGTTCGGCTTTCGTAAGAGTCCTTTATGAAATCCGATTGGTCGATGCGTGCTGCCTTCTGTGTATAACAACAATGCACCAATGCCATGCTGTGATGCGTCATATTCCAATTTCAGTTCTTTCAACGGATCAAAGTGAGCAAAGTACTTCTGCGTGCTTCAGACATTGTTTGGCCTTGACGAATGCCGTTTCCTTTGGGTGCTTCCACTCCCACCGTGCGTTTTTTTCTAGCAAGTGATACAACGGTGATAACGTTGTTGACATATTTGGTAAGAATCTGGAATAGAATGTCAACATGCCGACAAACGAACGCAACTCACTCACATTGCAAGGACTTGGTGCCTTCACGATAGCTTCCACGTTCTTTTCGGTGGGGTGCAGGCCATGTCTATCTATCCGATGTCCCAGATAAGCTACGGGCGGTTGGCTGAAGCTGCATTTGTCATACCTCAGCTTTACGCCGTGTTCCCAGAAGCGATGCAACACTGCTTTAAGCCAAGCTCCGTTGTCTGCCACCTTTTCAGACACAAGCACGTCGTCCAAGTACGCTTGCACTCCAGGAATACCGGCCAGCATGGTATCCATTTTCTTCTGAAATATGGCCGGAGCCGAGGAAATACCGGACGCCAGCCTGCTGTAACAGAAGAGTCCCAGATGCGTGTTAATCACGCACAGCTTGTGTGCACCCTCGTCTAATGGCACCTGGTTGTAGGCATTTTTCAGGTCTAGTGTACTGAACAATTCCCCACCGCCTAATGACGAAAACATGTCCTTGATCACCGGAAGGGGATATTGCTCCGTTTCGCACGCTTGGTTCAACGTGGCTTTAAAATCCCCGCAAATACGAACAGTGGCGTCCTTCTTAAGCACGGGCACTATGTGAGTCGCCCAGTCCGAATGTTTCACGGGTGATGTAATGCCCAGGGTCACCAGCCGTTCCAACTCCTTCGCCACTTTGTCAAGGTGGGCACACGGAAGTGATCTCGCTTTGCAAAACTTGGGAACAGCACCATTCTTCAACATCAAGCTGGCTGGGGGCCCCTTGATCAGTCCCAGTTCCTCCAAGAAGACGTCTGGGTATTCAGTGCGATTGTTGTCGTGGCTGATGGCTTGCACTGTGCCTGGTGCCACCCCTTTTTCGACTTGCAGTACTGAAACTCCAGCCTTGTCCACCATGTTTGTGACGTCTCGTCCGCACAGGCTTGGTCCAACGCAGTCTAGCTAGTACTACGAGCTTACATTCAGCCGTCACACCATAATACGTAACCATCAGTTGAAGTTCCCCTTGTACTGGTAGTTTTCCTGCGTAGCCCGAAAGGCTAAGCTGTGAAGGTTCCAATTTGGGCCATTGCTTACAATGTTCTTCGAAAAGCTTCTGGGCTATGATACACCGGAAATCCTGTGTCTTCCTTCATTGTCAGCACCACACCGGCCCAACTGAACGCGCACCGCATCGGCGGCTCAAGCCAGTTTTTTCGTTCTGACAGCAACGTCCAGATATGAGCATTTTCATAGTAATCTTCCGACGCTGCTTCTTGCACTGCTAATGCTTTTCTGTGCAGCTCCGGCGCAGCGCGTACTGCTTCCCCACCTCGGCGGCTGGGACACATTCTTGCGATATGCCCACGTTGACCACACTGATAACAACGCGCCTTGATCCAGCTGCAGCTGTTAGCATCGTGTTTAAAACTTCATCTTCCGCAATCCCGCCCTCCTGCGTTTTCAGCGCTTTCTCTGAGATTTGTTCATTGAGGTGCCTGCATTTTAGGGGCGAAGCTTCTTATGGCATGGCTTGTGCGTCCCTAGTAGTACGTAACCACCAGTGGCACACACCGGAAATAGCGGTGTTTACGATTTTGACCTCCAAGGTGGTTCCGGTGAGAGATTTCTTCTGTGCGTTCTTGAACAATAAAAGATAGTGCTCCATGCACATGTTAATGGCTGCTAAGGGGGAACAAGAGACAGGAGCATGCGGCCTTTAGGTAACGCGCACGCAGCGATCCCCGTTAGCAGCTATTGGCATGTACATTGAGCACGATCTGACAAGAAAGGTTTGCTACGTTATACTCGCTGGGTGTAACCTCCTTGGCTTTAGAAAGGTTTAGCGAGCGTTGGGCCGCATAGCCATGAGTACAGTGAACTAGTATATACCATGAACTCAAGGTGGTTAAAGGTGGGAAGTAAACCCGAAGCGCAAGCCGTAAGAAAGTGTGCATGTGCCACCTCCCGTTTAGTCCTTGAAATGTCCGCTGGATGGTGGTGCTTCTATATGGAGAAGATATGATGGAAAGATGCGAGATGGTGGCACTTGGAGTGCTGAATAGATGGACGAACGGACACACAGACAGATGCATGGATGGATGCATGAACGGACGCAGGCGCGGATGCATGGACGAACGCAGGGACGGACTCACGAACAGACGCACGCACGGACGGGTGGATGGACGCATGGACGGTTACACAGACGTATGCAGGAACGGACGGAAGCAAGAACGAATGGACGGACGAATGCTTCGCCCCACTCCCCATCATTCACTCCATGGATATGCTGCCATTTTTTTAACAGCCGTGTTAAAATGGCTTCGGCTTAAATGCTTTCCGAATCAGCTTCCGTGGCTTCGGCAGAGATTACTATCACTTCAGCTTCTTCCAGCGTTAGCTCTTTCCACGCTAGCAGTTGTTTTCGTACCGCACTTGAGCGAACACCGCAAACAATCCTGTCCCGGATCATTCTGTCAAGAGAGCTGCCAAAGTTGCATTTACCTGCAATGCGGCGGATCTCGATGAGAAAAGCGCGAACCGATTCCCCCTTCAGTTGGGAGCGGCTAAAGAACTTGTAGCTCTCCACAATTTAGTTGCGTTTAGGGTCATAGTACTCATTCAAGGTTTCGGTAACTTCGTCATAAGTCAAAGAATTCAGCTTCCGGGGAGCTACTCTTCCGGCAAAAACTTGAATGGTCTGCGTGCTCAGCACAGCCACAAGAAGTGCTCTTTTTTTGCTTCACTTAGTAATGCCATTTGCTTCGAAGTACGCTTCTGCTTTGATCAAGTACGGGTTGCACCTATCTGTGCTCTCGTCAAAGGTCGGAAGCATCTGGGAAGCCATGGATGTCGTTGGCACGGCTACCTGCAAGGTCCGAGTGCCCGGGTCTGCCTTGACTTCGTGGGTTACCATGTGACTCGTCGCCACTGTTGTGTCGCCGCGGCCTACTGGCCACGGCTCGAAAGGAACGCACGTTGACACATTTTGCGAACGCCGGCAAAGAATTGCCTTTATTAACTGCAGTAGGGCGTTATTATAGGATCGTGGTAAGGGGAAAGGGAGAAGGGAACAGAGCAAAGAAACTTCGTGCATGCGCAATGGACAGCCAGTCTGTGACGCCGCGGCCGATACAACAGTTATTGAGGTCTGTGACAATAGATTTTCTAAACAGATTAGATCATGCCATGTTCTACCAACCTTTGATGTTCGCCCCGACAGAAGTAATTCGAGTAGCACCTGGTACGCGTAGAAGGGTGAACATGGGCCTAAAAGATTTATTGCTGATTACCTCATGTCTTCGTGAAGGCAGACGAGAGCTAGTTCATTTCTCTTAACGTTTGTTTATGTGACGTTGCATTCTAAACAATCATGTACAGTGTCAATATTTCTGAAAGGGAAAATGGGAGCGCGAAGCCTATGCGCTCCGGATGGATGAATGAAACGCCACCAAGCCGTAATACTTAGCAAACCATCAACTAGATTTGTTTTTTTCTCAATTTAAATAATGAGGTTTAGGACTGCTACTTGGCAGTGAAGGGTTTATTTTCACTCGTTTCTTGACTTTAGCCACCAATCAGATAACCTTTTTCCAGTTACTTCTACCCGCTTAAAGTCTATTTTGCCCTCCCTGTCCCTAAACCCCAATGCTTTCAAAAACTCTGCGCCATCATCCTAAACTATAGGTTGAAGCCCTTTACAGAACATTATAAAGTATTCGGCAGTTTCCTCCTTCTTTCCACACGCACTGCATACCGTGTCTACCCCTTCGTATTTGGCCCGATATGTCTTGGTTCGCAATGCTCCCGTCCTGGCCTCAAACTACTGTTTGAGGCCTGGACGGGAACAATAGTACAAAAGTAGAGGGAACAGCAGCCGCCGGCAAACAGTAGTTTGGATGAATGGATAGATTGATATGGCTGTACCTTTAGATCAGGTGTTGGCTAACGCCACCAAGCCGTAATAATTCGTGAAGCAAAAACAAGATTTATTTTTTTCATTTAAATAGTGAGGTTGAGGACACGTAATTGGCAGTCAGCTCCTAAGGCAAGCCTACCTAATCCACGTTGCTTCATTTCTAATCTAGATTGAACTTCTGATCTCATGCACAAGACTGCATTCCCGAACGACAGACCAAAAACCATGACCGCTTTCCATATTCCTCTCACAACATTATTCCTATTGTAATTCCACAGTGCCTGTTTTTAATCATCGCCACATTCCTATTACCTTTAGTCGTCACGTATACTTCGTGGTCCCTTAGGTACTTGGTCCCATTGCTTATCCATACGCTCAGATATTTGTATTTATCTGTTATCTCTAACGTGACCTTCTCTATTCTAAGCTCACTACCTTCATTATCATCAAAAATTATGACTGCTGATGTTTCCTTACTGAATTCGAAATTGAGCCTATCTCTCTCATTACCGCAGATGTCCATCAATCTCTGCAGATCTTCTTTGTTGTCGGCCATTAGCAGTATATCATCTGCGTACATCAATGCTGGTAGTGCCTGTTCAATGAGTTTTTCTTGTTTGGCGAAAGAGAGGTTGAAGCCCAGTCCACTTCCCCCTGATTTAGCCTCTAATCTTTGTAGGTACATCATGAATAACAAGGGTGACCGAGGACACCCCTGCCTAAGCCCCCGTTTTACCCTGCGGGCTTGTATACCAATTTTTCCAATTTGCAACTGCCTTGTTACCTTTATAGATATGCTTTAAAAGATTAGTGACTCCATCTTTCACAACTAGTGTGTCTAGTATTCCCCACAAGTCCTCTTGAACCACGCTGACGCACGCTCCCTTGATATCCAAAAATGTTTGCCACATGGGCCTGTGTTCGTTTTCTGCTAATTCGATGCACCGTGTCTATGAGAACAGATTGTCTTCCAACCTCCTGTGTTTCCAAAACACATTCTGCAGTTCCCCCAGCACCCCCTCATCCTCTATCCATGCCTGCAGTCTTTCTTCATAATCTGCATCGCCAGCCTGTAAACCACTGATGTAACTGTTATAGGACGGTACTTGTTTATGTCAGCTTTGTCCCCCTTTTCTTCATAGATCGTGCTCATCTTGCTAAGTTTCCATCAATTGTGGACTTCACCATCGATTATTATTTTGCTCACTGCCTCTCTTAAAGCATGCTTAAACTTCGGACCTAATGTCTTTATCAGCATAATCGGAATGTCAT